>SOMO01000054.1:86189-103681 GCA_028128575.1 Paedocypris carbunculus | reverse complement strand
CTTTATTATCACATACCCCAGCGTGTGAGCTGTGGCAGCGTTGCTGGTGCTTATAATAGCGTAAATGTACGCCTACTCTTTTTAATCTTCAAATATATTGTTACTAGTGTTAATACATTTGTAATATTAGTAAAATATTTAAAAATATATCCAAATATTTATGACTAGTCATATTGGAGTTGAAAATATCTCCAAATGCATTTAATCAAATATATCTTACATTTAAGATATCTAAAGCACATTTTTATAAGTCAAATACAATTTTAAGATATCTTTAATTTGATTCATAACTTTAGTCTTTTTATATTTAAAGATATCTTCAAACTATATGGTTGTATCTGCAAATGCTGTCCATTATCTCCAACTTAGGATAGATATCTGCAAATGTGTTTGTGACTAATCAGACCTCGATTACAGATAGAATACTATTAAAAATGATAATATAATTAAAATGCGCCTGGTCATGGTGGGTGGAACAATGGCGGGAGTCTGCTCCACGATTGGTTCGCTTTGACCAATCAGAGGAAGGCGTCAAGTTTGTCCTAACAAGATTGGTAGTTGATCAGACTGAGCGTGAGCGTGTGTCGATTCTAATGCGAGCGTGAAGATACGTGTGCGAGCTTCTAGACCAGGCATGGGCAATCTACGGCCCGCGGGCCACATGGGCCCGTGAAACGTTTTAATCCGGCCCGCGGAGCTTGTAAAAAATTAAATCAAAATCATATATATATATTTTTTAATGTTCTGTTATCAAGGGTTTTTTTGCTTTCTTTATGAACACATTTTAAAAAGCAGAACCATATACACAAATGTACGTTAATTAAATGTACTAGCATATTTATAACATTTATTTTTACACTGTCAGTCACAAAACAACAAAGGTTTGCTCATATACGTTTATGCGCGCGTGCGCGTCGGGCGCTCCGCTGTCCCGCTCCCTCCACCCGGCGCTTTCGCTGAGATCAGTCGGAGGACACGATGTTACAATAGTTTTTTTCATTAGCTCAATTGTTATTTTATTTTAAAACCTTGCTCTCGCATTATTTCTGCACGTTTCTTTAATTGCATTCGTTTTCGCGCAGTCTGCTTTACTTTCTCTTCACTGCGTGGGATCGAGGGAGTAGTCCGGTAATCGCTCAAACGGCTTGATTTTGGAGCAAAACTATCGTTGAAAGTCACGAATCGCAGTGCAGTCCCATTGTCCCTAATCCCAATCCCCGGTGACCAGCGCTGCTCAGTGAATTAAATGTTACTGAGCCGCACAAGTTTAGTAAAACAAATCAGATTAGTGCCAAACATGTCAAGCGCTAACAAATGTATTTTAAAAAACAATAAGGAAATGATTTACGTTTTCGCTTTGCTTTTTAAAACTTATCACGGTCCTAGATATAGTTGAAATGCTTTATTATGAACCAGTAAAAGAGTGAAGTGGCTCAGCGCATTATTGCTGGCACATTGAGTCCCGTAATAACATGATCAGAAGCGCAACAAAAACGTGTCTCTTTTTTCGGACGCGCGGCTATTCAGCAGATTTTCCAATGTTGCTTGCTAATGTTTGTTGTGATACTGAAGAAGAGATGGTTCAGATTTTAAAAATGATTATTTAAATAATCATGCCTTTTTCGTTTTCTAAGCAGTAGAACTTTATTCTTATAAACGATGAACTATAATTGTGTCATTTTAAAAAGTTTTTTTAAAAAGGATAAAAAAAACAAAACAAATTGATAATATATAATTGAATATTTTGATATATGATATTAAAAGAAAATTCTAATATCATAATGGGACTTTCCCTGGTGAGTTAAAATGCTAAATCACTTTATTTGTATATTAGTATTATATCTTTTTTTTTTTTACTTGAATGTATTTTAAAATACAAATAAACACTATTTAAGGTTAAATACTAAATTATATAAAAAATATATATATATGTATATCCTAAAATGTGTATTTTTTTCCCCCGAGCCCGGTCCGGCCCCTTTGTCAAATGTTAGAACCCAATGTGGCCCGCGAGTCAAAAAGTTTGCCCACCCTTGTTCTAGACGCACACGCTCAAATCAAGCTGCGTTCGCTCAATTCACAGATTGACCATTGACCATGGTTCATGGTTAAAACCAGTCAGTGGAAATGAGTACGAAGTCTGCTGCATACTGTGCAAAAAAAATATAAAACTTGAAACAATGGGAATAAGAGCTTTGGAGACCCACATGCAGTGTGAAACACACGTAGCGGCTGCGGAAACCTGTCGGAAAACACAACAGTAGGTCTTAAATTTCATTTTGAACGGTATTAAAAAGGTCTTAAATGGTCTTAAATCTAACTCTTAGAAACCTGCAGATACCCTGCATTAGAGCTGTAAATTAATGTAAACTCCTTATATAACTACACCTTATACAATAACTACACCTTATTTAGCATTAACTAAGCATGAACAAGATCTTTATTAATTGTTAACAAAGTATGAATAAGGCATGACATATATACTTAGTAACACGTTTGTTAATGATGAACATCTAAGGAATAAGCTCATGAACAAGCTGCTTAGTCATTGTTAAATAATACTTAACAACACATAAAGATATAATTACATCATAATGTAATTCATGAAAAATTCAGAAGCTTGTTAATAGTTAATAGTTAAGGTTTTCTGTGACCTTCTAAAGTGAAAGCTGTTTATGGTTTATTAAGTATTAATTAATGTTGAAGAACACACCAAAAGGGTATCGTGTCCTGTTGAGCTGTGAAAAGATCAAAACCAAGACACAGATATAGAACATTATGCATTTATTAATACTTTTACACTGTGAACGAAACAAAAAATGGTAAAACGTGGCTCACTGTATATTATAGTCAACACAAAATTAATAATACCTAAAGTACCAGACGAAATACAGTGCATTTTAAATGCTGGCGCAACAAAAACGGTTTACAAATTACCGAACCGAACCAACAGTCGAGGTACTGTAACGCGGTGCTGCATTTGAAGGGCCGAGAGTAAGAAGCACAGACACCTTTACTGTAGAAGTGTCGCCGACTGAAGCCCGCGTGTATATGTCTGCAAACGCAGTGACGTCACAACGTACGCCGCCGCTTTAAAGGCGTGCGCGCCGCACACACACACACGCACGCACGCACAGTTACAGTTACCGCTACAAAACCTGTAATTGACGTTATTGAACCTGTTATTGAAAACGCGACTTTTTCGCGTCTGGTTTTAATGAGTTTCTTCTTGACATCTTACTATTAATAAACCTGAACTGTTTAAACAGGATCATTGCTTGTAATTAAAATTTTTTTTTTAAAACAGTGGTGCATTAAAAGTTTTCAAAGACACGCAAACTCACACACTTAAATCTCTCTCTTTTTTATATATTTCTTATTTATATTTTCCCCTTGTTTATATTGATCAATGCTCCCGCTTTTGCTACGTCATTAAAACTGGACGCGATAAAGTTTGCGTTTCAATGCATCAACAACAACAGCAGCAGTCTGCAGGTATCTCGACTGTCGGTCCGGTCCGGTACTGTGCCAGACTCCAGCTAAGATCAGAAAGGCGCACAGACTCGTGCTAGTAAAGCCGACCCCAGCACAGAGAGTAAAATGACATGTTTGGAGTGCATTTATTCATCATTACAGATTTTTAAATCTCACTATTTATTTACATGAGCCATGTTTCTTTTCTGTGATTTTGTTTTTGTTTACAGTGTAAAAGTTAATAAAGTCTTAATAAATCAATTCTGTTCTGTTTCTCTGTGTCTTGGTTATGATCTTTGACTTAAATTTGGTTTCCACAGCTCAACAGGACACGAGACCCTTTCAGTGTTTTCTTCAACATTAATTAATACTTAATAAACCATAAACAGCTTTCACTTCAGAAAACCTTAACTAACTATTAACTAGCTTCTAAACTCTTCATGATGTACAATATGAGGTAATCATATTTTCATGCGTTGTTAAGTATTAGTTCACAATGACTATACAGCTTATTCATGAGCTTATTCATTAGATGTTCATCATTAACATATGTGTTACTAAGTATTTGTCATGTCTAATTCATACGTTGTTAATAATGAATAAAGTTCTTATTCATGCTTAGTTAATGCTAAATAAGGTGTAGTTATTATAAAGTGCTACCCACTTTTTGTTCAATTTGCAATATATTGTCTTTGTTAACCCTCCGAGGTCGAATCGCACTTTTTTCAAGATCAGTGTAAAACACAAAAAATACAAAATTTTGATTTATTTTGGAAATTTTTTTGACATTTACACTGTCAAAAGTTACACTCTTAAAAAAACAGGACATTGCTTTTTCTGTAAAAATAAAAATAATAACAAAACTAAAACGTGAAGTGTGTTTTGCTTTCTCTTTGTCAGCTGAAAATGAACTGTAACAATAAATACATATCACACAAATATAAAAACATAGGTTTACATAAAGCTTAGAATGTCTGTTTTTTGTGAGTGTAAGTAAAAACAAACACAAATATTGCCTGTTTATCTAATCCGTATGACTCTAAGACCAGGCTTACTCTGTCTCGTCTCACCTTACTATTGTGTAATAAGCTGAGACGAGCCCACCCTCGCGCCTTGCTTTGCGCACACTAGTTTTCCCTGTCAGAGCTCTAAAAAGCTTGACAGTCTTGCACCAGATTCCCTATACATTTGTTGTGTTTTGAGGATTGCCCTGTATATTGGCGAAAAAGCGCTTCAGATGCTTTTACAACGAGAAAGAATTAGACTGACAAAGAGCGGCGGCTTTTTGAACAGAAATTTGATCCGGCCGACAATACTGACAAGCAAGTTATTTGCAGAAAAATAATGAATGCGATAAAACATTTTAAATTAATTACATGTGTTAACGTGTTAACTTTGACAGCACTACTTTATATACATTAATTTTAAGTAGAATTATTGGTGTGCGTGTGTCTGTAAAACTGCAAAATTTGTTCCGTGGTAAAGTGAGAGCTCTGCATGATGGACCTTTGATTCATCTTTATCTGAGGTGGAGAAGGAGAAGATCCATGATCACGAGCGAGTCTGTGCTCATGAACACCTCAATCTGCTTCTGCACTACATCATGAGTATGAAGGTCAGTCTGGAGGGTCTGCAGCCCCAGAGTCTGGAAATGGCTGGTCATAAAGCTCATGAGCTCCACCAGGCTCTTCGAGACCTCGAGGCCCGAGTCAGTCAGCTAAGCTCCATCCACAGTCCGACCGGGCCTCCCGTGCAGGGCGTCCCCTCGTCTTCATCCTCCACCGCACCTCCGGCTGCCACCACACTGCCCACATCCTTCACCCCGCTGCCCAGCTCGGTGGGGGCAGCACTAGAACTGCAGCTGCACAGCGAAAAGACAAAGGTGGCTGACTTGGGTCGCCGCTGTCAGGAGCTGGAGGTGAAGGCCGGGACGTTTGAAGATGTGGTGTGTGTGCTGAACCGAGAAGTAGAAAGGTTCGCTACTACCATGGAGGCCAGTAACCGGCAGCACAGGTTGGACCAGGACAAGATCGAGGCTCTCAGCAACAAGGTGAGTGGTCTCAGGGTCCACTCACAGGGTGCAAACCGCGCTTTAGTCCACCTCTTCCAATCGCCAAACGAACCGGTACGGATCCGAGTACCTACTGTGAGTGCGCCCTTAATGACAAAGATTGTTTTTGTTGTGCATTTCTCTATTATATCGGCCTTTGTCCACGTTGATGCGTTGAAATAGATACAAATGTAAGATCTGGACTGCAAAGGCTCTTGAGATTGGCTTAGAATTCTGGGAGATGAAGTTCCAATCACTAGAATCTTTTTTATTCAAGCTATTATTTAAGTAAAACGATATTGAAATGATACAAGTAATTGGACCAAGTTAGATTTGNCAGATGATGTAGGGCAGGGGTGGCCAAACCTTGGCTCTCGGGCCTCATGCAAAATGCAGAAGTGTAAATGCAGCATGTGTCACACAGGTCCGTCAGCTGGAGCGTCAGGTGGGAGTTAAAGACCTGACCGTGGCGGAAATGGAGGGAAGATTGCGGGAACTGGCCGCCACAACGTTTGATGGCATCTTTATCTGGCGGATTTCAGATTTCACCAAAAAGCGGCAAGATGCCATCGCTGGACGGGCACCTGCCATGTTTTCACCTGGTGAAGCACAAACATCAGTCATGCAATCATTTTGCTGTTCACGTTCAGATTTCTCTGCAGTGTGTGGCTGACTTTAATTTTTTTTTCTATCAGCGTTTTACACAAGCAAGTACGGCTATAAGATGTGTCTGCGCATTTACCTGAACGGCGACGGGACGGGTCGTGGGACACACCTGTCACTCTTCTTTGTGGTGATGAAAGGCTCAAGTGATGCTCTGCTCAAGTGGCCTTTCAACCAGAAGGTACTTGACATTTTTCTCATGGTCCATCTTGGATGCTCACATTGTTACAAACACATGAGAATGAAGAGAAAAAGTTTTTGAAAACAAAATTATTTGCAAAGAATAAACTTCGGGCAAACAGGCGGCTGTGTGGACTGAACAAGGCGCTCAAACATCATCCAGTTTACTCACTTCTTATCAGAGGACACCACACTCAGTTTAACTTTCCTAAGCATGCCAATTTTATTATACAGTTAAATGTAAAGATTAACAATAAAGCACTTCACAATCACAGACCAGTTTCTAACAGCTGTACCAAACAAACNGGGGTTTAGTATCACATTTAGTGTTTAGTATCGCATCACAACCACATGCGAAAATGATGTGTGTAATGAACAATAGTCATACAAATGTATTAACACACACACGCTGATTTGTGTATTTCATAGTCATGTGGCTGCACTGAGTCAGCGGACATGTTGTTTCTGGACCAGGCCTTGACTGTGAACACAAGCGGGTGCAGGAGTGGGCGACGGGTTGTGCTGTGCCACCACGTGACGGCGCTCGTCTCCAGACACGCTGACTGAAGCGCACGGCTGTGACAGATCTCCTCATGCCTGCAAACACACCAACTTCTCACAGACGCTGATCTACTTCAGTGTAAAAAGCTCTAGAGGATCATTTACATCGAGCTTTACTTCACCACACTAGCTCTATATAAGGTCACATGACACCGAAGCTCCTTCAGGAGTGGAGAGGGTGAAGTGTTTGCTGGCAGGAAGGTCGACCTTCATCAGCCCTGACCTTTCAGCGTATCTCCTGGACAAACCGATAACACACACACATACACACACACTCGGACCGGAGTGTGCGGCTCTTACGTCTGTGATAGCGTTGAGGGCAGTGTCTGCCCCGATACTCAGGTCTGAACCAGGGATATTGTTGGAAACGGTGGCCGGGACCATCACCATCGGAACACAAAGCTCTGCGTGTTTGGACCGAGCTGCTTGCAGCTCCAACAGTCCCAAATAAGCCTGCGGTCAGAGCAAGTCTCACGGGTCAGTGGCCGGAATCAAGAGGTGGGGGAAATTACTGAGAGATTTACACTCACAATCGCTGGAATTTACTTTATAAAGACAAAACAACAAATGAGACGCATATTGTATGAAACTCTATGAAACACATGAATGGCAATAGACAAAATGAAACATTCACATCAACGGCTATTTCTTCACTTTTAAAAATGATAAATTGTTAAATACTACAAAAACAGTGTGGAATGCATAGAGTCAGTGTATCCAACCGTCAATCTCTGGATCTTTCTGTTCCATCTCTCTCTTATCTATCAACTTTCTGTCTGTTCATCTCTCTGGTCATTCATTAGTCTGTCTTCCAGTTTTTCTACCATTGGTCTGTCTGTTCATATATTTATCTATGCAGCCATTCATTCTTTTCTGTCTGTTCATCCATCCATCTGTTCATTGGCTGTCTATATCTCTTTATATCTACTGTTTAAATAAAAATCTAGATACATTTATTTTAAAAACTTTACATAATGAAGCTTTTCAAACATGTTTTGTGTAAGTTTGGCTGTAAAGCAAGTACCTCAAATCCGCCGATAACCAGTAGAGCGTGAATGTTGTGAATCCTCATCTGCTCTGCGATCTTATCAGTGTGTTTAGCTGGAAGAGTTCTGGGAAGAAAAGTATCAAACGGAAAGATGTTGACTTCTTTGGCATCACAGATTTATTTGACTAAAGGTCTTACCTTTTGGTTCCGAGCAAAGACCCCCCCTGACCCGTCCAGCCCCCAACATCACCCCATTTTATTTCTTTTATCTGAGAAAGAAGTGAGACAGATCAGCAGAGAAACATTGAGCTAATATTTAAAATGTATCTGATACTCTCAGCACCAAATAAACATCTTTAAATTTAAACGAATACAAATCTATTTGTTGAATCTTCCACATTTCTCATTCATTTCTCTCTATCAATAATTACAGTATTGGTAAAATATGAACAAAAAACAATTTAATATAGTGCTGTCCAGATTGAAACTAAATATTTGAGTGTGCAAAAGTGTGTTTGATTTGGTCAGTGTGTGTGTGTGTGTGTGTAGTCCCAGGATTAGGAATCGGTTTTGGATCAGACTCCATATTAAACGACTGATCAGATCGGGAACCCAAAAAATGTGAATGAGACTTCAATTGTTCAATGTCATTAAATCAGCAGCCTGTGAAAAGAACACCAACACTCCGTGTGTGTGTGTGTAATACGCAGTCGGTTAAATATGGCACGGACCAAAGAGCCGCAAAGGATTATGGGAGTGAATAATGAGATTACTTTAATCACGATTGTTTATCTCATTCGATTCACAAACGCAAGCAAGAAGGAACGTACCAGAAGGATCTTGTGGAGAAACAAGTTTTTACCTGTCCCTTAGAAAAGCCCTCGAAGCCGTCACTGACGGCGAACATGGTGTGACCCTCGGTGATGCCCACCCTGACGGCAGAGCGCACGGCGGCATTCATGCCCGCTGCAGGAGCGCCCACGTTCAGCACCGCCACGTTGAAAGAACTCTGTGTGTTACAATACAGAAAAGAGATTATGCGCATAATAATGTGAACAATAATATCATTTGAATGAACAACAATGGCGAAACCATCGTGATTGCAGCAGTAACGGCCTATTATTGCTATTCTATTCCACTCTATCCTTAACTCTTCTACGCTAAAGTACGTACATGAGAACAGGCTTCCTGTGTGCCATCCACATACCCACAAAACAAACAAGAGTGTTAAGCCGTCATCTCAGCAGCTCTGAGAAAGACTGAGAGCCTCCACTGACTTACATGAGGCAGTTCGGCGTCCATTTTCCGGTGGGACAGAAGCTTGTAGGTGTTCAGATTGTTTTCAAAACTTCTACGAGGTTAAAAAAAACACAGCAATTTCAAACAATGTCTTGCCATTTTCAACTCTCTTAAGAGTTTTTGAATCGAAAAAATGTTTTTATCTGACCTGCCACGCAGCTTTACGGCCTCCGCAAATCGCTTTTCGTCCATGGCCTTCTGCACTTCCTGTGTCTGTGGTTCAACGAATAAATCACAAGGAAACATACAAAAAGAAACAAAGTCAAGATCTTGACACTACAAAAATAAATAGAAAATAGAAATAGAATTTCTTTATTGTCACTGTACACATATACAATGTAGATTACACATATGTACGTATGTGAAACTAAGAAAATAACCGTATTTACTCGCTAATTCGCGAATATCTCGCTAATAAACTCGCAGAAGCCACCACAAGCAACTCTGGACCTCAATGCAGAACACACACTAATACAATGTTGCAAATGGCCAGCCAATCACAGTGTAGAACACAGTGTAGTCATTCCTTAAAAACACGTAGATGATCTGAATTTTCTAAACACGTACGTATTTGTAATGAAATCCAACACGTATTTGAAATGAAATCCAGACCAGAAGAGAGAACATGCAAAATTCCCACTGGTCCATGATTCAGTTCTCAACAGTGGCCACATGAGTTTCTCACCATCTGCACGCACTCCATCAGCGGGACCCTGACTGCCTGGTTACCACAGAGCGACACCACACAGGCCGGAGTTCCAGGAGAAGCTTCTAACAGGGCCAAGACGGCCTCCACTCCCATACGACTCGCCTGCACACCACACACAGAGCGAATCACTCACATGTCTCCACTTTTTTATTCGTTAGTGGAATCGTACCAAAATCCTGTCGAAAGCCGAGGGTGTTCCTCCTCTCTGGACATGCCCCAGGATGGTGACCCGTGTGTCGAAGCCCAAACAGCGCACCACCAGCTTCAGCAAAGACACAACACCATCTTTTACTAAACATGTTTTCATCAACGCATGTTATTTAATCGGGGAGCTCGATAGTGCAACACACACGCATCTAGAGGTGGGCGACAATAGTGAAAATCGCAATATTTTCCAAATAATTGACAATATCGATATTTTGTCACAATTTTTGGTGAACAACAGAAACAAGACTGGATATTGACGTCACTGTGTTTTTTGTGCTATTCCAACCTGAAATGGTCTCAACAACGCAATTAGCATAACAGTTAAGCCTGCTGATGTTTTCAAACGAGATCAAAACTAACAAAAAGTTGTTTTGAAAGATCAATTGTGATAATTTGGCATATTTTTTAAATTGTACCTTGTGGTAAATTATGATGAAAATTTTAATTTAAAACAACTTTTAGACAACTAAAATGAACAGTTTGAACAAGCAGTGTGTCCTTCATCATAGTAGAGTGTAGATGCTTCTCACCATTTTACTTGCGTTTTCATAAGAGAACCAGGCGCAAATTACGAAAGATTTTGGAACTGTTCGCACTTTCTCCCGGTGCACATGTGACACTAAACTCTTTCAAGTTGTTTCCAGCTTTGGCTGCAGAAACGTGTATGTGCAGTAAAACATCAAATGCATCACAGCTGAATTATAAAATATTTGCATGTACTGGAATTTTCGAGATTGTAAAGCTAACGCACCAAGTAATACCACAACATATCGCCCACCACTAAAAGCATACACTCTATGGGAGATTGTTCTAAAAATACAAAGCTCAGCAAACCTAACCACAGACGAGCATGTTAGTAGAAAAAACGAGTGTTGCTCACACCAGTCCAGAAACAAATATTGTATGTGATAATAAGACAAACACACCAACAACAATGAACATTCAACAACAGTTAATACGATTTGTTCGCGACTCAAGGTGAAGCAGATTTCGGTGACATGCATGTGCAGGTAATGCTGCAGTTACTCACTTCCTTTATATGGTCTGTGGTTATGGGCTTGTTGTTTTGGTCTATCGCACCTTCAGCAACTATGATGATATTAAGCCGTTTCTTATCAGCGCGATTCTACGGGGAGAAAAGAAGCAGGCACACAGCGGCGTGAACTGAGGAGATACTCACGTCCTTCACCGCGTTAGAGCTGATGGGGTTTCCGTGTCGGTCTGTGGCTCCCTCGGCCACTATGATTATATTAAGACGGGAACCTCGCGATCGGCTCTGCACAGCNAACCTCAACATCTTCATCTCTGCTGCCTCCATCTCTGCCTCCTGTCTCTTTCTCACTGCCACTGTCTCTAAGCCGTAGAGCATAGCTGGTCTCACCACTGTCTTGTACACCTTTCCTTTGAGTCTAGCTGACACTCTTCTGTCACACAACACTCCTGACACTTTCCTCCACCCGCTCCATCCTGCCTGCACTCGCCGCTTCACCTCTTTTCCACACTCCCCATCACACTGCACTGTTGATCCCAAGTACTTGAACTCCTGCACCTTCTTCACCTCCACCCCCTGTAACTTCACTCCTCCATTAATCTGTGTTAAGCTACATCTAATTAATTCAATTAAATTCAGCTTTATTTATAAAGCACCTTAAAGCAACAAAATATGGCCAAAGTAAAAAAAAAAAAAAACCCGTAAAAGCCAACATCTCACACTGGTTTAAAATGCCAAAGAAAAATAATTAGAATTTTAAAAGATATTTAAAAGCCGGGAATGAGTCTCCTTGCCTAATGTGTACCGGCAACTCATTCCACAACTTAAGGCCGACAACAGAGAAAGCTCAGTCACCTCTAAGTTTCCTCTTTGTTTTAGGCATACCAAGGAGTGAGTGGTCAGCTGACCTAAGAAAGTGTGATGGAGTGTAAGGCTTGAGGAGGTCAGTCAGATACTGTGGAGCAAGACCATGTAGACATGTAAAAACAGATAAAGCTATTTTAAAATCAACACGAAAACAGACCGGAAGCCAATGAAGTGTTGCCAAGGTTGGTGTAATGTGCTCTCGTCTTTTAGTGCCAGTTAAAAGCAGGGCAGCAGCATTTTGGACCCGTTGTAGCCGGGAAAGTGATCTAAACGAGTTGTAATAAAAGCATGGATTCGAATCTCAAAGTGATGGTGTGAAAGAAATGGTTTAGCTTTGGCTAGCTGTCTCAGATTACTTCAGTGGTCAAGCTCAGTTTCTTTCAACTGAGCATCCAGCTTGAGATCGCTGTCTGGCCTCACCCACAGGTTTGTTGCTGTCGATTTTACATCATACAGGTGTTTAATAATCCTGAAACATTTTGTCCTCAACTGTCGATGTATGCTGTATGTGGTTTGCTGAGTGTCATCTTCTGGTTTGAAACCGCAGTAAACACACACACTTCAGAATAAAAACCTTTTTCATGTGCTAAAATGTCTGAGTTGATAGCAGACTTACTTGACCGTTTTGTTTCCTCACTCACTCTCCGTGTTTATTTTCAGTTTTTTTTAACTCGACTGGCGCAGGTAATAAGCGCACGTGACCAATGCTCAATATCACACCATCACACCCACTGGGATAGTGCAGAGTTTCCCATACCTTTAAATTAGGAAGGCGCCCCAAAATACGACAGAAGTAATGCAAGATCATCTTTCCTTTATAATATATAAATGATTGCGTTCGGCAGACTTTCTCATTGATGCGTGCGTGCACGGCTCGGCAGAAACGTATAAATGCTGGATTAAGATCACAAGGGGGGTACATAGAATTGAGATAATATACATATACACATTGTGCGTGTTTAGTTCTCACAAGAAAAGCATCTGCAAAGTTTATTTACTATTACAATTTAGCATTTATTTATTTCAAATGGTGAAATATTCCACAATTAAATTGATAAGTAGTAATAATTATATTAGTAATCATAATATTAATGATTTGAATATAATAAGTCCTATTGTTTTTTCATTTATTTTAAATAGTCTTTTTTACACATATTGTTCAGACAAATGTTTTTAGAAATTTCAAATGACTTAAAAACAAGATGAGTCAAAGTTTCTTTCTGACCTTCAGGTGACACTGATGCTACTGGACCAGAGTAACCGAGAGCACATCATTGACGCCTTCCGACCCGACATCACCTCGTCCTCATTCCAGCGGCCTGTCAGCGACATGAACATTGCCAGCGGCTGTCCGCTCTTCTGCCCGCTGGCCAAGCTGGAGGGCAAGAACTCCTACATCCGCGACGACACCATCTTCATCAAAGCCATCGTGGACCTCACAGGCCTTTAGCCTCCTGTCAGAGGAACTATCGCAACCGTGGAACAGTCCAGTCGCCTGCCCTGCACATAGGCTCTGATCAGAACCTGGTCACACAAAGATACGTACATGCCAGTATAGTCGTCCAATGATTTACCTAAATCCCATGGAACAGTTGTTTGTAATTCTTACATGCACACATACATACATAGGCACACATACAGTACACACACACTCTAACATACACACACTCCAACATCTACAAATATATAGTCACACAAGGTACACACACATATAGATGAACACATTTAGTTTCACACGTATACACACAATGTGTACGTACACACATGTAAAAAAAAAAAACACACACACATATAAATGAGTACCAAGCAATAGTTTATCAGTTATAATTTACATCTTCAAGACGTGTTGATTATGCCAATTCCAGTTTTATACATTTTAAGATTTTAAGAGAAACAAATGAGGGCGTCTGGGTCTGGACACACACGTGGTCCGCAGGCGTCTCCCCTTGCGGAAATTTTGTACATTTGTAGAGAAGCAAGAGCTTTGTTGTGAATAGGATGCTCTTTCTCATCCACGTGTTCTAGCCCCTGAGATGTTTGCTCAGGACCAAACACGTCTCGGACCAGGATCCCGTGCTTTTAAACCAGTTATGACGACTATTGAATCTTCTCTGCGCATGGGAGGCATCAATCTGCAGACGCTGTTTCACCAATCAATAAATGTATGAGACTTAATAATTGTTATTCCGTCTGCTTCTGCTTTTAATAATCAAAGCAGATCTAGAACATTGGATATGTATCTTTATACGCCAGAACTTTATACAGTGATGTATTTACAGTTCACATCTATTTTATAATATTTAAGGCATATTATTCCTATAGCTGTACATGTGCCGTCATGGTGGTTTAAGCTGATTTGAGTGAATGAATCTGCTCCAGGAAACATCAGCGGTCTCAGAAGTTCATGGTGAATTGACATACGGTAGTTGATGATCCCCAGAAACCCAGTGAATGTGTGTGAAAACAATAAACCCAAGTAATGAAACCTCATCTGTCAACATGTCTGTTTTATTATGCTCTGTTTCTCTGCCTGTATATCCATTGGTCTGTCTACCTATCCATTTAAGTCTGCTTATGTTTTCAGCATTTTTGCCTGTTCTGTCTACCATTCTGACCATCTGTCTGCTTTACCATCCATAATTCTGTTTAACCACATGTCCATTAGCTGATTTACACAGCCATCCATTTTCCCATTAATCTTTCTGTTTATCTATCCAACATTCACTTTGTCTGTCTACATTTAGATTTTCTGTCTCCCTTTCCATGCATATATTTGTCTCTACATTTTCTTTGTTTTTTCTTTCACATCGGTCTGGTTGTGTATCTGTGTGTCTGTCTGCCTGTCTTTCTTGACTCAATCCATCTGTCTGGTTTTCCACAGATCTTTTTGACCTATTAAGGTGTCTGACCATCACTTTGTCTGATAATCTGTTTATCATCATCATCCGTCTGTGTTTGCCTTTTTGTCCGACATCTGATACTTGTGTGAACTTAAAACAACTTAAAACCTTCAAAAACAAATAGCAAACCAACAGTGAATAAATTAAGATAGTCTTAGTAGGAACAGGAAAAAGATTTAATCAAACACGTTTCATCAGGTCTGTACGCAAGGTCCAAGAAAAATATTGACAGAAAAACTTCTGAATGCAGTTACTTTGAACAATTTGAACATTCATGGATCCGATTGTGGTGAGTACTGAAGGGAAATCACATCACTATTTCTCACATTTACAGGAACTCCACTACAGTATGAAAGATCAGACGTGACGTTCAGTCATCCTGTGGCGGGACGGATTCCACCATTTAGGAGAAAGAACGAATGTGTTATTGAGTTTATGATCTCCTTCGTCTTCCTCCCAGGTTCCTGAAGTTTATTGGCCGGATCTTCATCTCCGCAAATGGAATGGAATGTTCATGGCCTTTCCAGTGGAACCAGTTGATTCCCTGTGAATCACACCAGTTGACAATTACAATTGCAGTAATATTAATCATTCAAAGTTTCTAACTTTAAACACCACTACAGAAATTCATTGTATCCTCAACATTCTAATGCAAAAAATGTCTGCAACTGTCTGCTTTAACCAATCCAGTGAATTGCCAAAAATTGATTTGCTTCCAGAGCCTCCTTCAGGATCAGGATCCTAAATATTTGAGCAAGTCGCTTCAAATACTGAGAAATTTCTAGTGCCCTTTCCTGTCAGTTTTACGAGATGTCAGTCAGTTAAACTGAGAGCGGGAGGATCGGAGTGATCTGATTTGTTGGCTTCAGCTCTTCAAAAACGGCGTCATTGGACAAACATAACTGTGTTTGCATTTGCAAGAGCGAACGTGTGGCGTTCATATCCAGCTTGTGCCCTGCATGTGAAAACATGAAAAAGGCAATGTTACGCAAGAGACAGGTGCTTTTCATTGAAAGTCTGTCTACCGCCTTGCCCTACACAAGTTTTGGTCAGCTTTGGCTTCCCGACTTGCGGCAGGAGATGAATGGCGATCTTGGGGTGAGAGGCCAGCATCTGGTCTACCAAGGAGTCCTCGCCACATAAGTTGTGCATGAGGGACGCCAAGGTTCTCAGGGCAAAGATTCTCTTGCTATTAAATAAAGGTGCCTTTACCAAGACATAGTGCATGTTTTACTCTATATCTATCTATAGCGTAACTATGATTGGTCAAAGCAAACCAATCGTGGAGCAGGCTCACTTTTCACTTTTCAGACTCACATTGAAAAATATTTGAAGATATCTCTAAAGGAGTTTCTCTTAGTCACAATTGAATTGAAGAAATCTAGAATTACTNGAGAGAGAGAGAGAGAGAGAGAGAGAGAGAGAGAGAGAGAGAGAGAGAGAGAGAGATCGCCACAACACGACCAAATAAAGCGTTCTCTCTCTAGCTCATTCAGCGCGTCATCACTGTGAAATCCTCGGAACTCGACGTTTGCGGCATTGAGCGGAAATTACTCTCCCTCTGCCGGTGATGCCGTGCCGGCCTGTTTTCCCACGTGATCAACGGCATCATGGGAGTATCGCGCTGATACTTGCCTGCAATCACGTAGACCCGCGCGCGCCTTCTTCATCGTGACATATATTCATCACGACACAACTCACACGCAACGCGCGGCTCTGTAAAACAAGTCAATGCACGTGACGCACTCCCGAGAGGACGATGATGTTTTTTCTTCGTGACATGTTCGCTTCTTCCTAATCCACTGAGCGAAAAACACACAACTCTTACATTAAGCGCTGCGTCATTTTTTTCTCGCGCGAGCAGCTCGTGCACCCACGAAAACGCTCGAAACACTATAATTCAATGTTGTGCACTTTGACAACCCATAAACTAAACTATACGTTATACTTTGAGCATATTCTGTGCCTCTGCTGTCGTTCTATTCAATGAATTACTTCGAAATTCCTAAATATCCATTGAAGTATTAAATGCTTGTTTAAAATACAGGAACTACGTCATCTGTTGCTCTGCTTAGGTTAAGGAGTCTACATTTTTTGGAGATTAAGATCTCAATCCGTCACTGCCAGCGCTAGAAAATAAACACCGGAAGACTCAAAGTGAATTAAAAGAAAAAACCTTGAGCATCTCCGCCGCTTGTTAGGACACCGATTGACTTCCCGGCTCCGGAGAGATTCTCGAAGAATTTCCTAGTGTCCGGCATAGTTCCCACCAACGTCTCTCCAATTTGACTAAAGCCTTTAATTCTTCGGCGAAGAAAGAGCAAGCAGAAGAGGATAAACCTTTCCGTAGAGCAACTTCTCCGGTGTCGTATGCGCTCCGCTGCAGCCTCTCTGGTATCGTCCCGCCCACACTAGATTGACAGTCGTGTGAACCAATAGTTTTGCACGACAGGTCTTTTCCGGACCGTTGTAAGCCAATCACTGTACAATGCTGAAATCCGTTGAAGCGAAAGGAAATCCTCATACTGTATTAGTTTAGAAGACGTGACAATATTTAATTATGATAATTACCTCGTTTTATTTGTTGTTAAATCATTTAATTT
>SOMO01000054.1:35651-82325 GCA_028128575.1 Paedocypris carbunculus | reverse complement strand
TATAAATATTTGGCAAATTCAGACACTGGGATACACCTGGTTTCCTTGTAAGTTATGATAATGTAAATTCTGATTTATGATAAATAATGGTTCAAGAGTTAGTGTCTTTGATCAAGACACTGACCCCCATCAGCCCCCCAGACATAGTGTGTGTGTGTGTGTGTGTGTGTCCCTGTGTGTGTGTGTTCATTCTTTCATATGTTTTAAAAGCTGACAGATCCCTAGTAGTCCGTTCCTTGCTTCTAAGTAGCCTTGAGAGATCACCAGAAAAGGTTTTGCACAAACAGGAAAAAATGAAAGTCGTACTTTGCTGTGGCTACTGTCTCCGTACTTTCCCATCAGGTTGACACGATGGCAGTTTTTGTACCAGAAGGCTCCTTTGTACGACAGGGCGCAGTTAGTGACTGCAATGTCATTGTCGTTATCGTAGGTGGAAAACGGTCGGTTCTGGTGATACGTCAAGGAATCGCCTGAAAACAGACGTTATTTTTACCTTTTTTTACACATTTTCCCAACAGTCGAATATGGTACTGCTACTTCCAGGTGTTTTATTTACATAAACAGCAACAAAAACATGTTATGTTTTTAAAACGTAGATGTTCAACTTATTTTTATGTGGAATTTGTGTCTTTATTTCTTTCAAATGATGAAATATTATTTAAACATTAAACGTGTATAAAAATTGTTAACTTGAAAACACCCAAAAATGCATTTTTTTACAGACTGATCTATCTCAGCAACCGTCTTAATAGAAAGGAAAACTAAGCTAAATTGTTTCTTCATTACATTACTCATTGTTACTTTACTTATCTGCCATTCCTTTATTGTGGACTTTTTTTAGAATTCTCTTGAACATAGAAATGTTTATAGCCATTGAATATTTTGAAGTTCAATTGGCAAACCTGTGTTTTTCATAGCCATTATCGTAACACCAACAAACAATGAATAAAATGCAAAAATCTTCTATTTTTATATTTTCCCGATGCACTTTGAGACAGAAAAGTGAAAAGTGCTTTACAAATCCACTGAACTTGAACTTGTCTTTCAAACAAACAGGTTTTTGATGACCGACATTATATTGAACCCTCGTATGGCAGTCAAGGCAGGGGACCGAATACGTTTGGCAATATAGTGTATATACACACATATATAGCCACATGTTTGTTGCAAATACACATCTTAACTGATGACACCATCACCGATGACATTATGATGAATGACTTACAGACAACAAAAGACTACAGTACTACTTCTCTATTTAAAACACAGCGTCACTAAAAAACTTAAATTCTCCATCAATCCACCAATGTTTAGGAGACTAAAATTTTGGAGAAAGGCTGGAGAAGACAATGACGTGACTCACCCGCGGTGCCGCTGTATGAACCAATCTGAATCTTGTAACGGGAACGAGGATCTCCAATGTAAAACCTGTCGTACTGTGCAAAGACGCTCTCATGTCCGTCCCTCAGGTCAACACGTAGCTCGTACTGGTTACCCGCCGTTAGCTTGTGAAGGTTTGACAGTCCTAAAACAATTTCACATATTATTATTATTATTATTTTTATTATTAACCAGCAGAACGTTCCAGGAGCAAAAATCACATAGATTCAATTATTTTATTGGGTGAATAATTATTTTGGACCAGAATATAGGATATTTTTCTAGTTGATATTCTTTTCTCAGTCAGAAATGAAAACAATGAACATTATTATTAAAATAACACTATAATAATAATTTCATTTTATGTCAGGATTTAAGCAACATAATAACTAAATAATAAGAAACAAAAATTGGTAAGACAGCAACGGTTTCTCTGATGAGCTCACCGATCCAGAACTCATCATTCATGTCTCCAAATCCAGCGGTATAGTTCCTCCAGTTCCTGTAAAAATCCAACTTCCCGCTTTGACGCCGCAGGAACACCTGAGGAAAATAGTTG
Source organism: Paedocypris carbunculus (assembly GCA_028128575.1). NCBI lineage: Eukaryota > Metazoa > Chordata > Actinopteri > Cypriniformes > Paedocypris > Paedocypris carbunculus. The sequence continues at coordinate 80,386 of SOMO01000054.1, read as the reverse complement.
AGACTTGATCTTCTGTCAAACCAACACAAAAATCACATACCACCCAAATTGAGAAGAAATCATGTTTAATGAAACACATGAAACAAATACCACTGGACTTTTCTTCTGTCAAGATCTTCACCAAATGTACATTTAAAGCATGAATTGGGAGAGGAAAATGTGAAAGTGTAAACCTTTGATTGTGAACCCTAACAAAAACGTAGACTGTAAAATTACAAAAAAGTCTTAACTTTGAGGGTAAACTGAATGCAAACTTGCAAACTAGCAAACTATGCAAACTAGCTTTAATATCGCATGCAAAATGTGAGCACAAATATTTAATGTTTACGTGATTATGAAAATGGTGTGAACTTGTGGTGTAATATTTGAACTTAAAGTGACAATGTTTTGTGTAAATTTAGACGTAAACAGTTCAAGAAAAATGTTTAGAGTAAATTTACTTGTAAACAGTGAGAGCAAATGTTTAGTGTAAAGTTTGAGTGTAAACAGCAAGATCAAATGAAAAGTGATATACACTAAAAGTGATCGTTGACTGTAATTGTAAGATTGGGGAGACTCTGAGACTGGACTCACCATCCAGCCTCCACCATCCGTGGTCATGTCACAGTAGACCTGAAGATGCTGTTTCTCGTCTCTGTTGATGTATACCATGTACGGGCCAGATGAAGACTCACCGTTCAGAAGAACCTCAGAACAGTCCTTGGGTTTGCTGTACAGTCGACCACCTTAAAGCAAAAGAATACAAAGATAGAATTCAGAGGCTGTTGTGTACAACGTCAATGTGTGTGAAAAACATATAAATAAATGTCAATAATATAAAGCTAAATAAATGAGCCTAAATGCGGTTTCACTTTTAAAAATGCGGTAATAGTGATGACATGAAGAGACCGGTGTGGAAGCTGGTGCTGATGCTGGTACTGGTCCGGCCTTCAGAAACAGCCTGTAGTGTGACGGTGTGACGTGTGGAACCCGTCAGGTCAGTTAGACTGTGTGAGGTCACTGACGGCTCCAGATTCACCTCCTGTATCCATGTACACAATTACAAAGTAAAACAAGTGTGTGTGTGTGTGTGTGTGTGTGTGTGTGCGTGTGTGTGTAATCTGGAGCGTTTGGAGTTTCACCGTGACAGTGGACTCAGCCGGCTGAAAGGTCAGTATATATCCAGTGATGAGCGCGCGGGGCGGAGTCCAGGTGAGCACAGCGCTGTCTGTTTGAACGTCACTGGCTATCAGATCACGCGGAGCATCCACATCTAGAATTTACCCCCAGAGTGATAATACAAAGGAAAAAAAAAATTATTTGGACTAGATTACAGAACATGTCTCACTAAAGTAAAAACAAAGTTTGTCATTACTTCATCAAAGTTCTATTTAGTTGAGTTGCACTTTTTATTTTAAGTAAAAAAACAAAAAACTGAAATAGTGCCACGCTTATCCGACAACAAGCAATTTCCTTTGCTAACAACAGGGGGCGCTGAAAACCCTCAATCTGACCTGTGGTGAAGCTTGTGGTCGCTGGAAGACTCCTCTGCCTGTTTCTGATGGAATAAACGTTGACCATGTATTCAGTGGCTGGAGCCAAAGAGGACATCTCAAACTCCATGGTGTTGCCAGAGACCTGTTCTGATATCTCAGGCACTTCAGGAAGAGTCAGACCATTAGAAAAGTATTTTTCTAAGTAGACAGCAAAACATATCCATCAGTGTTCCAGAGAAAATTAAACAGTCACTTAGGGATTTCACTGCATTTGGCATTTAAATGTTTTTTTTATTAAAATGTGTACACTTCAGTGTGTGTATGTGCACTTTACTGAATAGGTTCAAAGCAGAGCACAATATCGATATGGAAAATCTCAAATCACAAATTTTAAACATTGGTGCCAAATTATAAAACTTGAACGCAAACGTTTGAAATTGCATTTGGTTTGCAAATTTGCTGGAATTGATCAAAGAACCTGTCAGTGTGAGTGAGCGGGTCTAGTACACAGTGGGATGTGGTTGATGGTGTCACTTCAGGGCCACTGCGTTTCGGGCTGTCTAGCGAACAAAGTGACAAACTCATTTAATATGTCCAATACTAACAAATCTAAGGAGATTACATTTCATCAACTCCATGGACGAGCATTAAACAGAGTTCCTCCACAATTGAAACCATTTTGTCCATTATACAAACACTTCATTGTGTGACCCCTTTACTCTGTGTAGTCGACCCTGACACTGATTCTGTTCTTTTTGCAGGATTTATTGCATACACACACTGCAAATTCAGATTTAGATTTTCTGGTTCATTCTTATAGAATAAAATATATCTGTCTTCGTTTCCAAGCAGGTTTATTTTACTTTAACATTCAGGACTTTAACATTCAGAGCTTTTCCAGTCTCTCACCCGTGTCTGCGCTGTACGTGATGACGTAACCGTCCAGCACCGCGGTAGCCGGCCGCCACAGCAGCAATGCCTTTGTGTCCGTCACGTTAACGGCCGTCAGATTGCGCGGTTCGTCTAGAGCTGCATAAAAGGATATTACAAATGCACAACCTTAACCTGGATAACATAAATATAGTGTAGTAACTTAAATAAGATAAGCATAAATAATATACATAGAATTTTAATACATTCTAGAATGCAGCTAATTTACTCTAAAATGCATGATTGTGTTTTTTGAACTTTTAAGACTTACTGTAAAAATGTTTCCAAAAAAAAAAAACACTGTACATGTGGAGGTGGTAAATCTGAAAATGTTCTGTATGAAGTACCGTATTCTGTTTTCTGTATTATTTGTATGTTATGTTATACTATACAAGACAACTGGTCAAAACCAATAATTCAGCTGGACAAAGTCGAGAAAAGATCCTCAAACAATTGGAGCCAATAAAATCCGTAATTTCAAAAAGCAACTTCTTCCGACAATTTTTTATCTAATGTCCTTTCAACAATAATCTTAAAAGTGAATAAATCGAGAAATGTGATGTCTATTTGGATTACCTGACGTTGCTTCACGTGTTTACCTGTGGTGAAAGTGTTGGACACTGGGTCACTCTCCTCCAGACCCTTCACTGTAAAAACAGACACCTGATACATCTCTCCTGGAAGAAGATCTATCAGCTGAATCTGCGACTGCGATCCATCCACGGTCAGATCTAGTGGAAGACCTGGAGATAAACCACAGAAGGTTGCACACCACTCAACCAGGAGCCCATGCATAGTCTTGAGAAGTTCCACACATTCACAGGACTGACCTCCTTGGACTGGGATGTAAGTGACTCTGTAGGTATCAGGCAGACCACGCGGGACCGTCCAGTAAACCACTGCTGAAGTGTCCGTGACATCGGTGAACAGAAGATCCCGTAGAGCTCCGAGGCCTAGGAAAGCAAGGCAGGAATAGTCAGTCGCGAAATAAAGCAGTCAATTTACTGGAAAATGCACAAACCAGGACCCTTAAAGGTTAAGAAGTCACAAAGAGTTAATAATAAAAATGAAATACAGACAGCAATACTGTACGCCACAGCGGATGCTGGCTTTTCTCTGCTGCTATGTATAAAAAGGCCTGAAAGAAGAATTTATTAGTAGAAAAAACTGGACCAAAGACTGTTTCATTCCAACAGACATCCATGTTTAGATCGAAGCTCATGCCAGTCATTCAACTGCTTTTTAGAAAAATTAACCTGGAACGAGATAATGAAGAGAGCAAGTTAATCTGAGAAGGGCCATTGACAACATCAACGTCATCCGTCAAAACGCATGCAAGCGCAAGAACATTACCAAAGTTAAAACAAGTTTTTTAGTTTGATTAGTTTTGAATAGTTTGAGGATTTACACGGAGGCATGCAGAGATTAAATCTGACAGTTAAGAGGAATTGCACATATATACATATGCAATGTTAATGAGTTTTAATGTTGACTTCATCCCTGGATTGCAACATATCAGAACTGGTGCTGGGCAGCGGCTCAAATATTTACAGAACGCTTGCTGTACGTTCAGGTAAAAGTTTTGTTAATCTGTGAATTCTGAAATTCAATCTTTGCTCATGTTGTGACAAGTAAAATCTCAAATTCTTCATGAATCATTCATAGCAATTGTGTGCAGACACACTGCTGGCAGATTTGTTAATCTCAAGTAATTATGATTTTATTTTATTTTATTATTTTTTTCAAATTACACAAAAAAATTCCAGAAAAATACAGACTCTGTTTCTCTATCAACACAAAATGATTCTGTCTAAAAACTACTCGGCATTCAGCATTAATAAATTAAACTATGCATTATAATCGGTTAGCCATTCTCTTCATTACAGAAAGATACAGCAATACCTGCACTAATCTATCGAACAACAGCTGTCTCCCAGAAATTGAAAAGAAAAGACAATTATATTTAACACAAAAGAAAATGTCATGTACGTACAGTATTAGTTTTATTTGTGTGTTTAGTCTATTTAAGCTTTCTTCTAATTTCACAGATTCATTGGTTTGTGGTCGGATTAACACGGAATCAAGATTCAGACAACAAGTTCACTCAACGCAGCACTTCAGAGGTCTTTCTGAAGGACACCAAGGGTCAACTGAAAGTCTGTAAAAGCAACAAATTGATGCTAGTTGCTTTCACAAGTTACTAGAATCATTGGAAACTGTTGGATTCTGGCTTTGTTCTCTAATTTATTGAGTCATAAAAAGTATAATAAAAACAATTCCATATTATTTTCTATATAAAATGATGTTTAATTATCCGTCTTGCGCTCTAAACCGGTTAACCAGCCGAGCCAGAAACAGGATTGATACATCCCAAGTCACAGTGAAGAATTACCTTATGTTACTTAGTAGTTAAAGATCATCCTCTCATCACACCGCAGCCAGAAAAGACGCTCAGAACCAAAACCGACCCTGATTGGTTCATTACATTTACCTGTTCTTGCCACCGCAGTAATGGCTTGTGTGCGATGTTCCAACGTCATCCCATAAAGTTCAATTTCATACTCTGTTCCCCCCAAAAGGCCGGTTAAAACTTTCGTTCTTTCGTCCCCTGACATTACAATTTCTTGAGGATGGGAGAGCTTTCTGGAATCTCTAATTCTGAGCACAAAGCGGTCAAAGACATTATCTTCTGCCGTCCAGGACAGTTGGAAACTCTCAGACGTGACAGCTGACACGAAAAGGTGTTCGATCTCTGGTTCCACCTCTGATTGACAAGAGGAAAAGAATCTTTGTTTTCATGTGTATCGGAGGGAGATTGTTTGATTGCCTGTACTTCAACTGTAAATTTCTGCACTAACGTCTAAGCTAAATTCATAATTAAACGAACATTATTCATACTCGGTGGATTAAAGCTGTTATACATTTTATTAATGGGGTTAAAAAAGCCAAACATAGTACCTGTCACAGCCACTGTAGTGATTGGATGAGACCGTAACCCCGCCCACGACAGCCCGCTCACACTGACCTCATAGCCAATGCCAGTAATCAGGCCCAAAACATCCAACCACGTCTGGTTTCCAGGCACAACAAACTCTTGTGGCTCCAGCAGTTGACCAGAGTCTGAAACTTTTACCTGAAAATGGCTGAAGTTTTCAGGGCAACAAGCATCCCAGGACACCCGAAAACCATACGGGGTAACATCCAACACGGTGAGGTTTTCCACTTTTGGCAGTGACGCTGGGTTAGATAATACAGGTTCACAGTTGCATTGTTACACAGAGGGAGAAGACAAGGTGAACTGATTCTGCAGTGATTGCAAGGTCAACAGAATCGTCTTATTTCTATAGTTGGAGATGGAGAAACAATCATAAAGAAGGTGCACAGTACCTGTACTAGCATTGAAGTTAACCGATGCAGCCTGACGCCCATGAGACAAACCATAAAAATCTACAGCATAGAGCATGGAGTCTGCCAGACCCGTCACAGTGACGCTCCTTTGTGAGGCCAACAGCGCAAGCTCTACAGCCTCGTACAGCTGCTCGAGGTCAGCAACACGCACAGCAAAGCCACTGAACGAGCCTGTTACGGTGCTCCAGGTCAGTGTGAAGCTGCTTGGAAGGATCTCAGACACCACTATGGGACCCAATTTAGGCTTAGGTTCTGAATAAAAGAAAGTATATACCTTATTGGAATTATCATCCACGGCAAAAAGAACGAACAAAAGATAAATGAAAAAGGACTTCCGGCCGATTTTGTGTACCTGTAATGACTGTGGTGGTCAGGGAAGCTGTGTTGGCACCACCAGACGTGGCATAAAGCTTGATCTGGTACTGGGTGTCTTCTCTGAGACCACTCAGCAGCGTGCCACGTGCCCCTGCGGGCAAGGTGAGTCCCATGGCCTGCGTGGGCAAAGCAGACTCTCTCACCTCCACTACAAAATTATCAAATGCCTTTTCTCCTGTCCGCCAGGAGAGAGACACTGAGTCTGAGGTAACGTTTGAAACAACTAGCCCAGATAAGTCAGGCTCGGCCACTACAAAGAGGAAAAAGCCAGCCATGATGTCTCAGATCGGATTCTTCTTGTGCCTAAGCAAATGGTTATAATCAAGCTGGCTGATGACTAAAAGAAGTTTATCCAAAAAGGCTTTTTATCTAGAGCACACACGTTTGATTACACAAACTATGACTTTCATGCTGACAAAATTATTTTATTTCCTTTAAAGTTGGAACTAAGTTTTACTAAGTTTAACTCAGTTTTACTAATATTTTCTAAATGTATAATCGGTTGCATATTGACCAAAAGCAAATTAAATATTGTTGAAAAAATGTTTTAAGCTGTTTAAAGGCATCAATCCGATTGAACAGTTCTATGAAAAATGGTAAGGCAACAGGGAGAACACCAGTAAGGAAACCAAACCAAACTACTGTGATCCAAAAGGTCTCTGTGATGGCAAAAGTATGCCAATCGAGAATGTTATGTCCTTTTCCAAAAGAATCCAGTCTGATCCATTCACTGTATAACCAATTATGCATTCATCTCAATCACAACTTAGTTCATCAGTACATGTCAAGAAAACCATCAGGAAGGGTTGGTGAAATTATTATAAAATAAACAAAGGAATATTCCAACAACACTTCATCTTCAGCAAGTCACAGTCATCTTACGTATATTCTGAGGTATAATGAGAATATCAAGAAATGTCCTTAACTGATTTAACCATGGTACTTGTCCAGGCAAAACCAGCTTCTTTTGACTCTCTGTGGCTATTGAGCTTATTGAAAGGACATCTAATATCATTCATTCAGTAGTTACAGAGGTTCGGTACTGGGTCTGCAAAAAAACAAGGCGAGAACCAGAAATGCTTCAAAGTTCTTGATTGGGAAACGGTCCTGAAATAGCTAATACCTAGATAGAAAGGCTCAGAAATTAAAAAAAAAAAAAAACAACCACCTCAAGTATCTCATTAAGTCTCACACTACAAAATCAATTACACAAAATCAGCTTCCAGTAAGAGAATTATAGCACAGCAGCAGACGTTAGTGAAAGAGTAACTGTTGAAGCAGTGTAAAACTGTTCACTGGGATTCAATCGTTTATATGTTTCAGAGAGAGATTCAGGGCGTTTTCCTCAGTCAAACACCACGAGACTGGTCTCTCTCGCACACTTATGGTCTTCCTTGAGTATTTCTGATCCCTCTCACGCACTTTGTCAATTGTCACTATTGTTGTGTGTGTCATACTAAGACATTTTTAAAACTGCCCAATTCATGACATGTTTAACTAATTTATCTAGAATCGAGAGTTTTAAAGAAAAAGTACTTTACTTATACAATACATACTTGAGCTTCTGTCATTTGTTTGGTTTCCTTTTGCCTATAATCACTGTTAACCAACCATTTTACTGCAACTTATCTAAAAAAATGTTTTTCTGAAATGTCCTTTTTTTAGCAGAAAAACAAACAAAGAGCCTTAAATACCTGTAGATGCAACAGCACTGGCTGGGTTTGTTTTCTTTCCCTTCACAACTCCAGTGAGGTAAACTATATAGTCAGTGCTTGGCCGGAGACCCGCAATCTGGAAGGACTGTGTGCCGTGCGTCACGTTATATTCATCTGGCTCCCTTCGCCAGCTGGAGTCTATGATCTCCAGGACAAAACTCTCAATTTCTCCTCCGGTGTTATTCCAAGACAAGGAAAAGCTCCCTGACGTTACGTTACTCACAAACAAGCTGCCGACGTCAGGAGCACTGTCTGAGGAAATAATTAATTATTGGTGATAGTGATTTAAATGTTAGAAACATTGCCTAGTTTGTTCTGAAATGTCTAAAAGTGTCATATTTACGCCAATATAAGCACCCCTCGAATATAAGCAACTTCCTGATATCTCAGGCACAAAATAAACATTTTTACATTTCTGGTTAAATTACATACATTTACTCTAAAAAAATCTATTTTTTTCTTTATTTAACAAAACCTAACTTGTGACTAGTATCACTTCAAAATCGTTTTTACTTGAAAAATAGTTCTAAAATTGTTTCACTTGCTCCTCTTTTTGTAAGTAGCTTTGGATAAAAGCGTCTGCCAAATGACTGTAAAATAAAGTAAAAGTTAAAAATCTATTCTAGTCTTAAAAACTCCATTGGACTCAATCCTCCATTGAGTCCTTAGGCTCCCATGAGCCTTCCGTGCAGCCAGACTAAAGCTGAGCTCGGATTTTCTGTTTTTATTGTTTAATCATATCTTTATACTGTTTATTAATATCTTTGTAGTAACGGCAAAAAAAAAAAAAANATGAAATTCAAATACAAAATAAGAAGTTTCAAATTGAAAGACTGTAGTGCTAACCCCCCCCCCCCCACTATATGTATTATAGTGTATTAATTGTATGTGCTTGCTCACTGGTCATAGTCATAGCCATCAGCTTAACACCAACTAAAAAATTAATAAAATGCATCAATCTTTTTTACATTTTCACACGTGTATTGAGACAGTTGTAACTGGCCTACAAATGTACTGAACCTGAACATCTGGTGCATTGTCTTCACTGTAGTGTCAACACAGGTCCGAAAAGAATGTGTTATTAGTGAAGCAGCACACAGTTTGCCTGAAGATGTGTTACACATCAAACCAACTTCATGTTATCCAGGTTTATCCAAACGACACGCTTTGGATGCAAACTTAATCAAATGATTGAGGAAAGCCATTCATTCTACACACTTGACATGTGTCAAATGAAACAACAGTGAAGTTGCAAAGCATTTGGCGTTGAGGAGCACGAGAGATGTTGCAATCACTGCAGAATTCACCACACCTAAGGACGGTGGGCCATGCGATGAAATGGGGATAAGCGTGATGACAATTACCGTTAAAATCAAAACTTGGATTTTATGTGAAGGACCGAAATCCAGCAGAAATCCATTGCCTCAACACAATAATTTTTCCAGAAAAGACCAACACAGTGGCTGGAACAGTAGAGATGACATAATGTTAGTTTCATTAAAACAATTGCTGACATTGTGAAGATGCTGTTAATTTCTGACACCGTGCAACACAAATGCTTCGGTTCCAGTTATGTGGCAGCATGACCTTGACGACAAGGTTAAAAGCCAAAGCGCCTGCTTGACACCACAGTTCTCCACTAGCTACAAAGGTCTGAAAGGGTTGTGAAGATAGAAAAGAGTGATCAGACTCATATTCAAGTGAGCTTGGGTACCTGTTGTTGCTTGAATGTAGACTGGCCCTAAGACGGAGCCCTGGTGCACTCCATATAACCCGACGGTGTAGGTGGTGTTGGGGCTGAGCCCAGACATCCCCAAGCTAAGAGCATCACCAGAGACTGAGAGCTTCTGTCCTTCAGGGCCGTCTGTTAAATCTGCCACTTCAATTATAAAGCTTTCAAAAGCAGGGCCATCCTCAATGGTCCAGGACACATTGAAGCTGTCCCACGAGACATCAGACACACTCAGTCTTCCAATCATGGGCTTCTTTTCTTCTGACAAAGAAATCACAATACTGTCACTGGAATTAATTGAATTAACATCATGAAATGAGATGAAGTTGTCAACGTCTCTGGGAAAACTGCAGAAAGACAAGTGGCATGAGCTGAGCAGATGGGGTGAGAAATGACCAGGAATAAATGATCATTAAACGATTCAAGGAGGATCAGGCGCCGTTCGTATAGATGAGAGATGATGATTAGTGTGATTCAATGACAAGTCGCGTCTCGCAATGTCTGACACAGCTCGGTTTGGAAATTATACTTGGTCAGACTGCTGCATGCATCAATCACTGGGCAAAAAAGGATTTCATCTCACTAGCACAGGAACAATTCTACGTCATTTTTGGCGTAGAGAATGGAAGTGTTCAGCCAAAAAATGTTGAAGACACACTGAAAACTTCTAAGACCGGCTCCCTGTGACCCAGAAATAGAGTAAGCGGTAGAAAATGGGTGAAAAAACATAGTAAGGATCAGAATTTTAAGAGTTATCCTCAAGCTCAAATTGATATGATCAAGCTTTGACGTAGAATTGCTCCTGTAACGATAAATGAAACGCTAGAAAGATGTGCCACATCGAGGATTCTGGAGTTACTGTGGATGCCGTCGATGTACCTGTCTTGACGTGAATACTGATTGGCTGAGATTTCACACCCTCTTTAATTCCAAACAAGGTTATATGATACAGAATGTCAGGAGCCAGGCCTGTGGTGTGGATCTTCCTGGTCTCTCCAGAAGTCTCAAGGACATTGTCTTTCGAGCTACCTGAAGTTGAGTTTAGCTCAACAATAAAGCCATCAAAAGCTCTGTCTTGAGCTGACCAGGACAGCCACAGACTGTCTCTAGTAATGTTTATGACTGTCAGGTCACTTGGAGACTCTTGGATTGGCTGTTCAAGTTCATCACCTGCAACTTTTGTTTTTAATGTGTGAATTTTGAGCAAAGGCTTCATCGTTGGTACAACAACGACACTCAGTGCGACAACCTCAGGGCCTTTTGGTGCTGGAAAAAAAGGTAATTCAGAGAATTTATCCTCAGAGAAGCAAAAGTTATACTTAATGTTATTAAATAAACAAGAAGAAATGTACAGATTGATCAATTATACAGTAATAATAAGCCCACATTGAGCCATTTTACTTAATCACAGATATTGGACATGGAAAGTAGCTGCTTTATTTCAAACTGATCTTTGAAACTTTATCGTAGAATCGATAAAATCTTCAAACAGTGAAAATCTTGACTGATGTTTTCGGTAGCCCGTCAAAGTGACCTGGCTGTTTAGCATTTGCCATTTAGCCTCAGTTTTAAAAGTGGGATGATTTGGGGTTTTTTTTTACGTTGTCCACAGGTTGTTTCACAGGGAGCTTTCCAAGTAATAAACAGGGGTCTACTGAAAAAAGTTCAGATGGGACTAGAGACGCATGATAAAAATGAGCAAAAAAAAACAATTAATAGTTTTGTGTTCACGCTCACTGGTGACAAATAAGGCTCAAGCAAGACAGACTACACGCTTAACTCTGCATTAATATTCAATTCCAACCAAGAAATTTGAGCTCAAACGTTAGCATAGTTTAAAACTGCATTGTCATGCTTGCTATCAGCTGCAAAATTTAGAAATAATCTATAAAAAGCACATCATGCATGTACCGTATAAAAGACCCATGCTGAGACATTGATCGCGTGTGAGTTGTTAAAACTGAGCATTAGTGTTAAAACAGAATTCATGCTTATTAGAATCTGACTTATTAATCCTATGACATTACTCTAAAGTATGAATTTACATTATTGTCCATTCGATCAGAAATCTCCCCATGACCACCAGATTGGGTTCAGTCGCACGCAGAAAAGTTCATGCATAAGATGTGACGGAAGTGTAAATGTTTTTTTTACTGTAGTCCAAGCAGCATCAAGCAGAACGTCAAGAAGAATTGTAATTAATGGCTTTAATGAGCCATTAATTGATGAAGTTTCCAAGTAGTTCAGCACAACAGAACCCAGGATTCTTCCGACTGATGGAAGCCCATGCAGACCTATAATACTTGAGATGCTATAGATCAGCCAAATCCACTAAGAGCCCGACGGCCTTTGGGAAGGTGACAGCCAACTCCAAAAGGCGCAAAAAACCTTCTCCCACATCATCAACACACTGGGAAAACGACAGTGCATCCATTGGAAATCCTGTTCAATTTGTTATTAATAATAATTTCTATACAGTGGTACCTTGACCTATGAGTGATCTGATGAAATTTACAGGAAATGAGTACGTAATCAATCTGTCTGTTTTGCTTTGTTTTGCTAGTGACAATGCTGAGAAGAGGTGGATGATGTTCAGTGTATTGAAATGATAAATGTGAACGTTATTGAGAGACATGAACAATGTGTATGTGTAATGAACTTTGTAATCTGCACAATTCTGAAATAGGAGGAATTGTTAAAGTTTTAAACATCAGCATTTTCGGATTAAGAGCTTTTTGCTTTAATGGTGAAAATTATGATATGAGCTAAACCATGGAAGAAAGTAAATTTGTACTGGTACTTGTCCTGAATTAATGTATATAAATAAAAAGTATGGCAACAGACAGTGACCAATCACAAGGTTTTGTTGGGTTTTGAAGCTCAAATAAAGCAGCTCACATCTCAAAAAGCTGTAGTATGTGAAAGAGTTTAGACTGCAACTACAAATTACAGTCCAAATGTGCATAAAACATTAAGGGATCTATCCAGCTTTCTCCATGCACATGCTACAACAAACCAGCATCTTCAAAAACAAATAAATCCCAAGCAAGGTGAATACCTGTGACAGCAACAGTTTCTAGAAGGGAAGATCTCAGCTTATTGGTTACTCCGTAAAGTTTTACGTGGTAGTCAGTCGAAGCCTTTAGGCCCCGGATGTTAGCGCTGGTTACCTTCCCCTGTAGATGAACCTTCCGCTTCCATCTCCCTGAGATTTCCTTGACTTCTACTGTGTAACTATCATATCTAATGTTCTTATTCAACTTCCAGGCCAGATGAAAACCACTGGAAGTGACATTTGACACCATCAAGGTGCCGTTCTGGTCCCCGCGTGAACTTTCAGACCTTGGGTGCTCAGATTGGTCCAAAGACACAAAGCTAATGACATTGTGATTGCTGCCTTTGGCAGAACTGATCTCAGGAAATGTGTTGGCTAGATAGAAAGTGAAAGATGCTACAAAAAAAAGACAAAAACACGTAAATATATGAATCTGATGGATGAAACTGCTGCCAAAGGTTCTTCATCGTGAAGACTAGCTGTGAAAACAAATGGTATCACACAAACGAAGAATTCAAATCCACCATGCGTTTGAAATCGTGTATAAGTATGCACTTTTAAACTTGGTGGAAAGCTTAATTTTTCAAGCATTTCTACAAAATTATAAATAAATATTATTTTTTTTTTATATTTTTACATTGTATTTACCATTTAGCGTTTTAATTTATTAAACTTTTTGTAACTTCTTTACATACAAATGCATGAAGCATCTTAAAAAACAAAACCTGCATCGGAACGATCGTACTTATCAAAAATATTTGAAAATTGCTCAGTTTGAAGATGCTTGTCCACAGCAGGAACTGATTGTCAAACTACCATTGATTTCATGTGTTCTGGGATGTTTAATTATGAAAACATCATCACAAAAAGCTAGAATCTAAAACTCATTGGAGATATCATAAACCTTCTCATCTCACCAGTGGAAGCTGTTGTGGTTGCTGGGAGGCTGCTTCTCCTGCCTCGGTCTGCCACAAGCATAATGGTGTAGCGTGTGGCGGGGGTCAGGCCGCTCAGGGTGTGGCTGGAGATGGGGGCAGGAAGCTCAATCTCCCGCTGTTCGCCATCAGCAGAGACGTACGTCAGCCTGTAGGAGGAGATCTTGGCCCTGGGCCGCTTCCAGACCAGATCTAGGGTCGTTTCAGTGGTATCGCGGACTTCCAGCTCTCGTGGGGAATCCAGATCTGTGAGGAAGGGTTCTTACTCTAACATTACATTTACACATTTACTATTGTAGGCAGCACGGTGGCGCAGTGGGTAGAGCTGTAGGAACATCAGCGAGAATGTATTGAACACGTATTGATGTATTGAGAATGTAGCGAGAACATTCTATGTTCAATATGTATGTGTGGCATATGTCTTGAGAAATGAGATCCCACCAGTCAGAGCGTTGGTGGTGGACGGGTCACTCTCTTTTTCTCCTTTAACCGCAGTGACTCCAAAGCCGTACTCGGTTCCAGGCTTCAGGCCTAGAACACACACGGAAGAGGAAACTACTGGATCATTTTGGCTTACATCGGTTTCATCTGTTTCATAATTTTTACACATAAGATTGATCGGTAAACAAAAACCAACACATTCAGTTTAAAAAAAATAATTAAATGACTATAACTGTGTCTTTTGGTAATAGTAATAAAAAATACAGTCTTTTTCTTGATTGGTAGATTTATTTTTCAAAAGTATCAGTTTTATCTGTCTTTATCTGTTTCTATCAAAGAGAGTAACAAAGAGTCTCTAGTTCTCACAGGGTGCGCATAGCGAAACGAACCGCGAAATGGACCTGGATCTCTTTGCTTTTACATATCATGAAGTGATCACAAATCACACTCAGAGAAGACCACCTCCAGAGGTGGCAGAGCATGATTCGCTTTTAGGGTCGCTTAGGGGTTTTGAGATCGCAAGGTGTGTTCACATTATGCCCTCTAACCGCTCCAGGTTAAACAAGCTAGGTGTGAAAGCACCATCAGAGCTGATTGGGGGCAGTTTTGGCACCAGAATAGCCGGCTCTCTCTCCTGGTGCCAAAATGGCCCCTTGTAAAAGAGTTTAGCCAAAAGATCAGAATCTTTAAAAAGAGTTCTTCTATGCGAAAACAACGATAAGTGCTGTGACGGACCAAACTAATTAGTTGAAATCGCGATGATCGGATGAAATTGCAAGGCTGCAAATAAATCGAATTTCAATCAATCACGAAATCCTGGAGGGACTAATTATCTTTAAAAGTAAGCTAAAGAAAGTGGGACATTCCGCAGACTCGTAGTGGCCTACAACGACGCTACAGGGTTTAGACTTCTGCTACAGGTGCCCATGTGGTACAGTGCCAGTCAACTGTTTGTTCATGCTAACATCCCGACATATGAGGCACTGCCGCGGCATCTCACTTACAGTCTCATGGAGCGTTTGGACAGCTCTAAAAATGAAATTATACGTAAAGTCCTTGTCTATTCCCAGAAGAAGCTCTTGCCGCTACACCTCTGTCTCGAGGAAGCACTGGGCACAGATATTGCATACTGCATGATTCTATTCTGTGTATTCTCTTTTTTGTTTGTATGTGATTCTTACTATGGACCATGAGTCTAAAAAAAAAAGGAAAAAAAAAAAGTGTTATACTTTAGCTTTGCGAATATACAAAACATTTTATAAAAAACTTAGTAAGCACTTAAGACTCGTTTTTTCTTTTTTTTTTTGATGGCCAGATTTTTTTGCAAGGACATTACTGGTTTACTGATCCATATCAGGCATTTTCCGAATCGCAATAGACGTTCTGTCGATGATCATCTCAATGTCAGACTCAGCGCAAGTCCGAGACGCAATACTGTATTTTATTCTGTAAATAAGAGATGGGGTGCAATTTCCCAGAATTGTCCTAANCCCCCCCCCCCTTAACGGCGCCCCTGGCACCAGCACAATATATACGTACCAGTAATCGTGGCTAAAGCTTTGTCTCCTGCTCTTCTTGGAAACATCTCTTCTCCATGAGCCCCTCCTGTGATGGGTCCGTATTTGACCCGGTAGCCATCGTTGGACGAGCGGCTGTTTCTCCATTCCACTGTAACGCTGCTGTCAGTCTGATCAACAGCTTTGAGGTCAGTGGGGGCGTCAAGGCCTGGAGGACACAGAAACCACTGAATCATCTGGTCATGCACACCGGCAGGTGTTCAGACCTGTGGTGAAGCTCTGCACGACCGGCTCGCTGCTCACGAGTCCTTTTCTAGAACTGACAGACACTCTGTAACCCGTGTCTGGTTTCAGGTCCTCCAAGCTGTACTGAGTGCTCACAGTGGAGAGGTCGACATCCCGGCGACTTGACGGGTCCGTGGTCTGTCTGTATGACACTCTGAACCCATCCACCTGAGCCACAGGCCTGGACCAGGATACCACCGCAGAGCTGTCAGTCACATCCACGACGTCAACCTGCACCGGAGCATCTATTCCTACAGTAAAGAAGAGCATTAAATGTGAAAATCTAATAGAAAATCTAAACAAAATAGAGAGAACAGAAATGAGAGAGAAATGAATAGGAAAGAAATAGGTAAAGGATAAAAAAAAAAAAGTAAGACGGAGGAAAATTAGTGAGATGTAAGGAGAGAGAGATGAAGAGAGGAAAAGTGGTAGATACACAGGAGAGAAATAAAAGTGGAAAACAACAAAAAAGAAAGAGGAATTGAGCTAAACATTCGGGAGAAGGGTTTGCAGGGAAAATAAATAAATACATAAATAAATAAATAAATAAATAAATAAATAAATAAATACATAAAGAAAGAAAGAAAGAAAGAATGATAGAATTTGTTCCTAATTGTTTTCACATATGAATGGGTTTGCGTTCAACTGCATTCAGTCATTTCAACATCCGTGAAGAACTCTCCTCATTCCTTAAAAGTGAGGTCACACATTTCAGTGCAAACGGATTATCCACAGCTACACTTCACCGTTACAAACAAGCTTTCTCAGCATAAACACAAATCTCCTTTCAGTGGCCAGGGGCATTTCCAAACAACTCCTGCCTCGTAAAAGCCACAACTCATATAGATGATTGGGCTGTTTAGGCCTGTTTGGAGACACACTGAAGATGTTTCATGAGTTAAATGATAGTTCCTCTTTCTAAACAGAAGGCCTCGCATTCTTGACCACTGACCCCAAACACTTCAGAGCAATAACTATAGAATCACACTCAAAGAAACCAGAACATGCATTACTTGTGACAACTGTAGCACTTGCTGAAGGTCCTCTGCTGTTGTTCTTCATGATGGATAATGAAACCTCGTATTCCTGTCCCGGCCCGAGACCGGACTGGGGGAACTTGTTCTGGG
Organism: Paedocypris carbunculus; assembly: GCA_028128575.1. Taxonomy (NCBI): domain Eukaryota; kingdom Metazoa; phylum Chordata; class Actinopteri; order Cypriniformes; genus Paedocypris; species Paedocypris carbunculus. Next base: position 63,391 of record SOMO01000054.1, on the reverse strand, counting down.
AAGGCGTCAGTGTGTTCACAATATCCCCATTCTCCTCTTTCTGCGGGAGAGATAGAACATGTCTCATGTCAAATCTCTATCACAATGTAAAATGAGTTGAGACGTGGGTTCATCTCTGCAGAAGAACTATTAGATTTAAACATCCTGCTGATGTCTTTTCATTCACCTGGAACCAGAGGTGTCAAGTATGGAAGTAAAAATACGTTGTTACTTTACTTAAGTAGAATTTTGGCTTATTCATACTTTACTTGAGAAATACATTTTCTTTGCCTACTTTGCACATCTACTCCTTTATGCAAATAGTAGTACTTTCTACTATAAAAATAACCGGCATTCACCTTTTTTACCATTATGCTGATCATATTTACTACTCTGAAACGTTAATTCTTAGTAGTGCAAATATGATTCTTTAATGTGCATGCATTATAACAAAATGCATACATTTTCAATGTAATTATTATTGTCATTTTAATGGCATTGTTTTCCTTGCATTACTTTTACTTTTATATTTCAAGTAGTTTTCAAAACAGTACTTTTAGATGAATGTGACAACTTTGAATTGCACTGCACGGGACTAATACACTAGCGCTGATTTAGAGAGAAAATAAACAATACAATATAAAACAAAACAAATTCTTATCAACCTGACAAATTTTCAGGATACATTTTCTAAATACATGTTTTCTAGACACATTTTTTCTAGATACATGTTAGGAAAAACCTACAAAACTATATTATAAATTATAAACAACAAACATTACGGTCTTAAGAACATGAGAGAAGATAAAATTAGAAGAAAGCTGGAATAGAAAATGCAGAACAGACGTGAATATATCAATTGTTAAAAAACTGAATAAATGGATTAATGATAGTACCGGTAAGTAACTTTATTGTATCTGTGATTTACAGCATCGCGAAATTGCATTCCCCTCACCCTGCAGTGCAAACATCAATAATATTTATATACAAATTAATATAAAATAATAATAAAATAATATAATAAAAAAACAATAATAAATATATACAAAAACAAACAATGAACAAAAACAAAATAGAAAACAATACAAAAACAGTAGTGTTGTGCAAATACTGCAAAAATGGTGCAGTCCCTCGCTGGGACTGGGGTAATGCTCAGATAATGTTAATGTTCAGAGGAGCAGAGGAGTAAGAGCAGGGAGGGAGTTGAGTGCTGTGACTGCTTGGTGGAGGAAGATGTTCTTGAGCCTGTTAGTTCTGGCTCCCTGATGGCAGCAGGCTTAGGTGGCTGCGTAGTGGGTGGGATGGGTCCCCTGCAATCATGATGGCTTTCCGGATGAGACAGGAGTTATAGACGTCTGAGAGGTGGGGAGAGATAGACGTGGGGAGAGAGATACCAGTGATCTTCTCAGCTGTGGTCACGATGCGCGACAGAGTCTTCCGGCAGGCTACGGTGCAGGATTCCCCCTATGAAATGTGTGCAAGATTGGGGGGAGAAGTTCTTGCTCTCCTCAGTTTCCGGAGGAAGTACAGGCGTTGAAGGGCCTTTTTGGCCAGTGATAATAGGTTCTGGTTCCAGGACAGGCCTTCAGAGATGTGCACACCCAGGAACTTGGTGCTGCTCACCTGTTCCACTGCTGCCCCATTGATGGCACACAATCTCCTTCGTCTTCTCCACATTCAGTTGGAGATTGTTGTCCTTGCACCACAAGACCAGCCTGCTCACCTCACTCCTGTAGGCCGTCTCATCATTATTGATGAGTCCCACCACAGTCCGCAAACTTGATCACGAGGTTTGAGCTGGATGTTGGAGTGCAGTCATGAGTCAGCAGAGTGAAGAGGAGGGGTGAGCATCCTTGGTGAGCTCCCGTGTTTATTATTATGATGCTGGAGGTGTTGCTGCCGACTCTGACTACCTGTGGTCTCCCTGTCAGAAAGTCCAGCAGCCAGTTACTCAAGGGTGTGTTGAGACCCAGTTGGACCAGTTTGTGTATGAGCTGCTGCGGGATGATGATGTTAAATGCTGAGCTGAAGTCGGTGAACAGCATTCTGACATGAGAGTTTTGTTTCCAGGTGAGTGAGGGATGATTAAAGGGGAGTGGAGATGGCAGCATGGTGGTGGCTTTGAGGCATGTCAGGACAACATCCTGGCTCAGTGAGGTGTTGAAGATGCCAGTGAGGACATCTGTGAGCTCATCAGCACATCATCAGTCTCGCAGTACACGGCCTGGGATGAGGTCAGGTCCAGAGGCTTTATGTGTCTTTATCCCTCTGAGTGAGTGCCTCTCGCTGTCATGGGATTGCGTTAGTACCTGGTTATGTGATGAGGAGCAATCTTCTGTGCTGGGGTGCAGTTGTCTGCCTCAAAGCGAAAGAAGTCACTGACCTGGTCCAGCAGGTGTGGAGCTGTCCCTAGTCTGTGATGGTCTGAATCCCCAACCACAGATTTCGAGTAGTTGAACAGATATATGTACGTATATTTAGATACATAGTTGGAAAGTTAGATAAATGGAATGATGGATGGATGGATAATTGAATGATTAAATGTATACATTTATAGATGAATAGTTGACAAATTAGACAGTTAAATGAATATATGTAAAGATGAATAATTGTAAAGCTTGATAGATGGAAGGATGGTGAATCATGGAAAGTACATAAGATGTACATAGATGCAGGGATTGCTGGACAGACAGACACAAACGGACAAACAGATGTCAATAAACCGAGATGGATGTACAAATTGATGAATAGAATGAATGGCTGATGATAAAGACAGACAGAGAGTGAGAGGGAATCCAGGTTCTGTGGGAGCGATTGCTCTTCTAGCTGTGTAAATGCTACACTCTTTCTGCATATGTCTCTGATGGATTTCTCAGATCCTAATAATAGAACCATCTGTTCTTCACATAAGACTCTGAGCCAGTGCTCAAGTCAGAAACTTTCCATGATCAATGGATCAATACACTGACCGTGTTGCGAAAGACAAGCTCCCATCCATCGAACGGAAAATTCAGCTGATCCCACCAAACTTCCACAGACGTTTCTGCGATCGACGTGAACTTCAGACCCTCAGGGTGCGGCAAATCTGAAAGACAGAAAATATCTGTTTGCCATCACTAAACAAGCCTCCTCCTCCCCCAGTATCAGTCTGTTACTTCATATAAACGTCCATGAATTGTCCTCATAATCATAAGTGAGGAACAATTCACTTCTTCAGGAGAAACAACTTGTAATGTTCCAACATTTCAGTTTGAAACCTGTCAGTTTCTCCCACTCTCATAGTTTGGTTCACATTACATTACACCCCCGCTAATTCATCATTCCAAACCCTCAGTGGTAGCCATCATCCAAGGTTTGCTGTAAAAACAGTAGACCTATGAAGGACAAGCCATCTGCATTTTCTAAGACTTCTGACAATTAATCTCTGCATTCAGACTGAGAAAGCAGATTTGAATTATGAACATAACACACCATTATATGCTAAACATACATGAAACACCAGCAGATGACCAAACATGTAAAATGGTAGCTGGAATGATGGGGATCTAGCCGTTTATGGCATGTGTTGAAAAGCAGAAGTTAAAATAGTTAATAAGGTAAAATTGTAGGAATATACAAACCAAATGAGTATATACATATATATAAATATACTGTGATTTTTGGATCATCAGCCGACATTTAACATTTACAATATAAAACAACATTTAAAACTTTTACTTTCTTCAAGATCTGTTGAGCAAACATCTATCAATCAGACAAAAGATGTTCTGTAGTAAACAAAAATTAGTCTGAATTTCCACTGAATAGCAGAAAGACAGTAGCAGTTCTGTATTCAATGTATATGAAAAATATAGTCAAGCATTAAAAGTCAACAAAACACTTCCTGTTGAAACATGAGGTCCATAAATCACTGGACAAAAAATAACTTTTGTTAATATTAGCCCAATGTAAAATGGATGCTTAAACCTACGTGTGGCCACCCTGGCACTGACTGGTATGCTCTTCTTGTTGTTGAGGGTGGCATAAACCCTGATGAGATACTCCACACCAGGCTCCAGCTCAGAGACGGTGGCAGACGTGCGGTCTCCGGGCACGCGGAAGTCTAACTGCAGGCCGCCGGGTGAAGTGGGCACATAAGTGACCCAATATTCCGTCACCAGCATCTCGTTCCTCCATGTTAGGTTGACTTTCTCCGTATTCACGTCCGTCACACTCAGGTCTTCTGGTGGTGAGACTGGGAAAGATTTTCTGCATCACTAATGGCTGCCAACCAAACCGTAAATGGCAGTGTATGAATAGTTTGGCCACTGCTACTAGACTCACTATATCTAATGAGCTCAACAGGAGCAGCATCGCAGTCAATAGACAAAAAGCCAGCAAAGCGGAAAAAGTCTCCTTACAGGACTGAAGCATTGAAACATTCATATTTTGCAAACCCAAATGACTTCCTTCCAAAATGGTAACAATACTGTAATTTTACATAGAATACACTGTATACACAATCATATACTGTATTTATCTATATTTGTATATATCTATACTGAATATATGTGAGTAAATGTAAACAGTACTATGCATATATCTATATAGTATATACAGTATATATAATTTTTTTTTTGCAACAAAATATCTCTATGAAGACAACATTGTGTTTGACATTCACGAGAAACTTTCTACATTTGGTTTCTGTTATTGATTCATTTTGGTTGCAGTACTTTGGATATTTAATCCCTTATTATACGGATTGTTGATCCGTGTGTACTAAAAATATTTCTATTTGAACTTTGCACTGCTATATACAAGCATTTGGGAAAAAGCTCAACAAGTTTGAAATAATGTTTTTCTAAAAACAATGAGTTTCGACGCATAAGAGATTTGCAGTTTGTAAATCTATTAAAGGTAATTTATAAAAAAAAAAATAAAATGCTATTGCTGCGAGTAAATAATGATAATATTGCGGTGCATATGTAGTGTCAAACCTTCAGAACAATCGTGGCCAATGAAGCCTTCCTCACACACGCACTTGCCGTCCACACACTGGCCAGCAGCGCCGCAGTCGTTAGGACAGCGCTTCTTCGAACAGTTGTCACTGAAGAAACCTTCATCGCACACACATTTGCCATTGATGCAACGCCCGTGATTGTTGCAGTTCCCGGGGCAGGTGGGAATCGAGCAGTCCAGGCCTGCGAAGCCGTCCTGACAGACACACCGGCCATCTATGCAGTGACCATGAGCCAGACAGTCATTAGGACACTTCTTCTGAGCGCAGTCCTCCCCGCTGAAGCCTTCCTCACACACACACTGACCGGCGACACACTGTCCACGGTTCATGCAGTTTCCAGGGCATCTGAGTGCACTGCAGTCGTTGCCAGTGAAATCTGCAAAGCAGGCGCAGGTCCCATCCACACACTGGCCACGGTTATGACAGTCTGACGGGCAGGTTTTAAAGCTGCAGTCCTCAGAGCCGTAGCCAATGTCACATACACACTGTCCGTTAACACATCGCCCTCGGCCGTTGCATGAATTGGGGCAGCTGATTTCCGAGCAGTCCGAGCCCTGAAAACCAACATCACATTCACATCGGCCATCGACGCATCGTCCTCTGTCGCTGCAGTGGTTCGGACAGGAGATCTTACTACAATCACCACCATTGTAACCAGAGTCGCAAATGCACACGCCGTCGAAGCATCGTCCCCTCTCGTGGCAGTTCTTCGGACAGGTCAGACTTGAGCAGTCCTCACCGGAATAGCCAGCATCACATATGCAGCGGCCTTCAATGCAGAATCCATGTCCGGAGCAATCGTTAGGACATGCCAGCGACCCGCAGTCCTCGCCGAGGAAGCCTTTCTCGCAATAGCAGGTACCATTGACACATTGTCCACGATCGTAGCAATCATTCGGACAGATGAGCTCGGAACAGTCAAAGCCTGTCCAGGGTTCCTCGCAGGCGCACTCGCTGTCCACACAGCGTCCACGACCAAGGCAGCCGTTAAGACAGTCGGACCTGGAGCAGTCTTCACCCGAGTAGCCCTCACTGCAGGAGCAGGCTCCGCGGACGCAGCGCCCGTTGTCTCCACACTCCACGAGACAAGACTCCGAACTACAGTCCACACCTGCAAAGCCATCCAAGCACTCACAGCTTCCATTGACACAGCGGCCCTGGTCGCTACAGTCTCCAGGACAGCTGGGGTCCGTGCAGTTAGGGCCCTTCCACCCTGGATCACAGACACAGGCGCAGGTCTCTGTGCTGAAGTTACCCCGGCCGCTGCAAAAGGGCTTGGTTCCAACCGGACCTTAAGAAGCCAAGAATGAAAACTGTGAGACACACTCTTGTGTTAGAAAACACTCAAAAAATAGTGCACTTGCTTGCATCTCTAAAGTGCCTTTCTGAGGAAAAACTTCAAGTAATCTAGGAAAAGAGAGAGAGCGAGAATAATAAGAGTAGAAGACTTCCACGCAAGTGAGTTTTATTCAATGTGTGTGTGCGTGTGTGTGTGTGTGTGTGTGTGTGTACGATGGGGATGCTCAGATGTGACTGGGATGCCCAGATGTTACTCTGACACATTGGTAGATGTATTATTATACTCTAGACACTCTACTTTTATTATACACCAGAGAATCCTAAAGATTGTCTATGACTCTGTGTTGACATCAGGAATCTTGTACGGTGTGGTCTGCTGGAGCAGCAGCATTTCAGGCAAGGACAAGAAGAGACTGGACAGAATTATCGAGTCTGTCCAGTTCTGTTCTGGGCTGCACTCTGGACACAGTGAAGGAGGTGGGTGAGAGAAGGGTCCTGGATAAACTATCATCCATCCTGGACCAGGACTCTCACCCACTGGTGGACTCAGTCTGCTCTGGAGAACAGCTTCAGTCGCAGACTGATCCACCCTCGCTGTGTGAAGGAATGTAATCGCAGATCAGTCCTATCTGCTGCGATTAGACCTTCTATTAAACTGTGGTAATCTTGTAAACTTGTGTTTGTTCATTATGATGTGTGCGGTGGGTTATGGTTTTGTTTATTTATTTATAGTGTGTGCAGTATTATTATTATTATTTATGTTTATGTTAATGCATGAATGCTTACTTATTTAATCTTCATATAGATGTGTTTTTTTTTTTGCATATAATTATAACTGCTGTTGTGACATGCAATTTCCCCACTGTGGGAGAATTAAAGGCTTTTTCACCTCTATTCAATTAAATATTTCTGTAAAGTGATCTTGAGAGTCTTGAAAAGTGCTAAATAAATGAATAAAATGAATTGTCTGAGGGGAATCGTTGGGTCCATAAAGGGCGATGCACACACTAAAGTTTGAGAACCCCTACTTCAAGGTCAAACATTGACACAAGTTTGTGCTTTCATGACTTGAATAAAATGGTGCGAACACTATGACCGATTGAAGCCGCAGTGAACAGTGACTAAAACAGAAATGGATAATTGAGACTCAGTGACGTGTGTTGAGATGAGATGCACCTGAGAGCTGAGCGCTGCAGCAGAAGCTTTCAGAGCCACACTGCTGTTTGAGTGTAGACACCTCGCTCTCCAGCAGCTCCACGCGGCTCAGCAGCTCCTTCAGGTCCGGAAGCCCCTCCGAGCAGCCGCAGTTTGACCTGGGGACGTTGATGTGGTGAGTGAAGATCATCTGGTTGTGTTCATCTTTCACTTCAGCATGATTCTGCTCCAGATCCAAACCACCAGAGTCCAGGTCCACCGGGCACGGAGATACACCAGGAACATGGATGTTGTAGACGTGGTTAAACACGACGGCTTGAGAAGGGTCTGGAAGGGTTACGTTGTGCTGGCTTGGAATAGTCAGCGGTTCCTGCTGGTGGTTGGTGAGTTTCTTTATGAGACCGGCGTGATTTACCGCCAGAAGAAGTGTGAACACCAGCAAAAAGCGCAACGTCAGGCCTCCGTTTCCCATGTTTCTGCTGCGTTAGCTACGGCTCAGTCTCAATGAGAAGACTCTCTCATTAAAGTGTTGGTTTTCCTCCTGCACGGAAAAGCAAAGTAAAAAGACAAACCTGAACAAAAAATATGTATAATGTACTATGCGTATAATGTAATACGCATTTAAAAGTGTATTCAGTCACAGTTTGTTTTATTGTTTAGTGAAAAGCGCTGTATAAATAAACTTGAACTTGAACAGTTACAAGTTCCCAAACACACATACATACAAAAGAAAAAATACAACTGTGTACTGTTTCTATTTTTCAATATTTATCATATAGTTTTTATATTTCTTTTTTTCAATCAAACCCAAATCATACTGCTCTGCCTGGTAATAAAACGGTAATAAAACCTGTGTTTGAGTGATTTCATCCTCTGGACATGGGAGCAGAATAACGTGGATGTTTGCCAGAGTGGAAATCTCCGCAGCGTGGGAAAGCGCGATCTGATCTCCAACTTATGTGTCTGAGGAAATGACTGGCCTACATGGCTCCCCCAGTCTCCAGCATGTGACTCAACCAAACTCCATTTCTACTGTAACTTACACACAACTGGAGAGAGTTCTGTGAAGGCCAAACACTGATGCTGTGATGATAAATACATTAAGAGAGAGAGAGCAGGAGAGGGTGGGAGACAAGAGTAATACAGAGAGGGTGGGAGATAAGAGCAATAGAGAGAGAAAAAAAATAAAAACTTAAAGACGTGGAGAAAAAAAGATGAAAAAAGAGTGGAGATTGAGAAAATTGAAAAAGCGGTGTGAAAGAAAAAAATTGAGAAATAGGAAGATTGAGAAAGAAAGACAGAGGGAGAGAGAGAGTGTTGAGTTAGAGGGGTGTGAGAGGAATAACTGTGATAAAAAGAGAGGCAGAAAAAAGAGAGGCAGAAAAAGAGTATAAAATAGAAAGAGAGAGAAAGCAAGACAATGAAACATAACCTATTATAACTGTTTCCACCTATTTTTTTACACTAGTTCTTACCATTTTATCTCCTTTACTTTATTCACCATTTCTCGTCTATTTCAAACGTTTATTTCATTTAACATCTAAATACCAAATAAAATCAAGAGAGAGAGGGAGAGATGGAGAGAGCAGAGAAGAAAAGACAATGAGGGATAAGGGTAAAAAGGAGGGAAAGGAGAGAGAAAGCGAAAAAGGCGTTGAAAGAGGAAGAGAGGGTAAAAAAAGGAGAGAAAAAATATTAAAGGAAGAAGGTGAAAAAAGAGAGATGCCAACAAACCAAGAACAAAACGAGAAAGGGGAGAGAGAAAAATACAAAAAATGGAGAGGGGAGTGAGAGAGAGGAAGATGGAGAGAGAGAGAGAAAGGTAGAGAGAGAAAGAGAGTGAGAAAGGGAGAGACAGAGGCAAAGAGAGAAAGAGAGAGAGAACATCTTGCTGGTGTTAAATGCTTCAAGTTAGGATTACCGTAAATAGGTCTGTCTAGACTCTAGAGGATTTAACCTCCGACCATTGGGTTACCGGTCAAAATCCCTAACATCACTTCCTTCTTTCATTTTACAGTAGACACTCGCCATTTTACATGCTTTTCCTGTTCACTTGCTGACACGATGCCCGGGTCAGAACTGATGAAAAGCATCTACAGGCCGACGAGGGGAGCTCATTTCCGCTTTATGAGGTCGTATTCGCGGCGCAGGGCGGTAAAGATGAAGCGCCGCTCAACCGTCCCAACGACCCCACAAATCTGCCCACGGTTTCTGCTCAAACACCAGGACGATATCTGAAGCTTGAGTTTCATGGGCTCACATCTGGAGAAAGGAACATAGCGTGTGGCGCTAATGCTCGCCTGGCTACAAACCTCCATGCATTTGTCAACGGGGTTTAAAAAGATGACGTTAGTACCAAACCATTTCACTTTTAAATAGTAACTTAAAATGTTGAAATGTAACTCAATTTGAAAAAGAAATAGGAGATAATTTGTGTCATGATAAAAAAAAATGTCTCACACACACACACACACACACACACACTATATAACACACACGTACGTACACACATACAAACACACACTGTTGCTTTTTCTCATAGACACACAAAACTTTCACTCTATCTCTCTCACACACACACACACACACACACACACACACACTGATTCTCTCTCTCACACACACACACACACTCTCTCTCTCTCTTTACTTTACTTTACAATCATTTGGCAGACGCTTTTATCCAAAGCGACTTACAAAAAGAGGAGCAAGTGAAGCAATTTGTCTACAATAGGCTACAGTAGATGTCAATACAGGCTATATAAGGAAACCTACTAGAGAGAACAGCATCTCTCTCTCTCTCTCTCTCTCTCTCTCTCTCTCAAATCACGTTTATTGTCGTTTATTGTCGTTGAAGTTTCTTCAGATGGCGAGCACTGTTGCTATCTTCCATAACCTCTCTCGCTTTCTCTCACTCACTCTCACACATACACACACACACACACACATTGCCTCTCTCTCTCTCTCTCTCTCACACACACACACACACACACGCATCGTGATTAATTGACAGTGAATGATGAATAGTAAGGAATTCACCTCAGATCTTCTGGTTTCTAGAACGAATGCTTAAGCCATTATCTAGAATCATGGCATCATGTCAGTGCTGCGCTGTTCTGGCAGCAGGAGGAGAATTTTCCCACCTGGAAGAAAAGAGTTAGGAATGTCGGCATCTGTTTCACCAGGTCATGCGCGTGTGTCACAGTTTAGACTAGACGAGCGACGGTCCGGTTTGTACATTCCACACACATTTCCAGAAACGTCCAGTGAACAAATCACACAGCCTCCGCGGGAACCGTGGATCCCTGGTGAAAGTCTGGTGAAAAGTGCATTAGTCTAGCAGTCTGTCTATTCATCTCTGTGCACTTCTGTCTGTTCATTCATCTCTAAATAAGTGTCTATCTATCTATCTATCTATCTATCTATCTATCTATCTTTCTATCTATCTATCTATCTATCAGTTTAAGTTTACATCTTACTGTTTATCTCTGTGTATATTTGTTTGTCTTTCCATAAATCCATCTATCTATTCATCTATATCGGTCTATCTGTCTGTCTATTATTCTCTATGTCACTCTGTCTGTCCATGTCTGACTAGCCATCTATCCATCAAAACATTTCAAACCATTGTGTCCATTCCTATATTTCGCTATCTATTCATCTAGATATCTGTCTGTCTTTCCATGCCTGCTTGTCCATCTATCAGTGTGTATATCTGCCTGTGTCCCTACTCGACAAACTGTAACTCCTCGAAATCTTCATTATATACATCAGTTCTAAATGGAACATTGATGGCTTCTTCATCTAGATGATGTTTTCCACATTAAAAGATTTCACTAATCTGCTAAACACTTCATGATGGGAAAATCATCAGACCACAGGCCGTACGCGACCATTTCAATTGAGGAAAAAGATCAGATGAAACTCAAACAGCAGACAAACGTCGTCAAAACTTCCACGAGAGACCATCGTGGAAGATGTGACGAGAGGAGATCCTATAGGAGATCCATCACCACATCTCATCTGAGATTCATGATATTTAGACAAGTAAATGTGTCTAAAAAGAAATAATCAGCAAAACTATCAGAAATTCTATGCACAATATACAGCTCATTGTCATTTTGCTCATTTCATACAGCTCATTTCATTTCATTGACATATACACAAACTGTCATTTTGGCTCATTTGCATCTTGTCGTGTGGCCATTTTGCTTCCAAAGTATTGGAGTAACACACATCTTGCGCACCCAAGAGTGTTTTAAACGCTATTTTTATTTTTGCTTTTTGCAGTAATTTGATCAATTGACCTGCTAAAGCTACATGAGTATAATAAAATAATAACTGCATTAAATCTGAGAAGGACAAAAAATGATCTCAAGTTTTATGATTGATAAGTCATGATTGACGAAAATATTTTTTATTAATTTTGTATTGTATTAAAAAATATAATTGAGAAGAACTCAAGGGCTGAGGTCAGCTGTCCTGAATGACTTTTCGATACCAATCATTCCTGTTTCAAAAATCCTTGGATTAGAAATGATTAATGTTCAACCCCGAGGTTTAGAAAAAGACTTGTGGAGTTGTTACAATCCTGGGGCTTAGCTCCCCATGGTGGCGACCCAGGAGAATTGACAGGGACAATCAGACACCTGCAGCTCATCTTCCTCCGCTACAGGTGTGCCTCATCACCGAAGGATTCTTAAGGGATCGCGGAGGGAGCATGAACTGTTGATCAAACTCGGTCATGAGTTGTGTGAGAAGCCACGTTGGCATGGCTCACGTGTGTTAATGTTTGCATTTAAGTTTCATCTTCTTCATCTAGATTGTTGGAATTGACATTAAAGCCTTTGTTTGAACACTTGCCATCATCTGCGTCATCATCAGCGTGACAGGATCATGAGGGAGTGAGAGAGAAACAACCCTATGGAGAACCAACTCTAACATCACAGACTCTTTGTGATGGAGACTGGATGAACAACGTCTCTTCCCTGAATGGCCACTGAAGTGACTGCATCCCTCACGTCTCTATTGCTGTCCTCTTGCTTGCACAAATACAATACAGTCTGTCATAAACACAGCCAGTGGAGATACAGCACGAGATGAGAAGACAGATCTTCACAGGATTTAGAGAATATAATAAGTACAATAATTAAAACTTTTAAGTAAATGGATACAAATTCAAACCTTTTACAGTATTCTTAAAAAAACAATTCAACAATGGATTTAAACTTCAAATTAGAATGGATGATCTGCACGTCTACTTCATTATCCTGTTGCACATGTTGGCATTGAAGTGGCATTGAAACCAACAACACCACTATCAACTCTCAAAATCAAAACTATTTTCTGATACAAATGGTGTGTGAGTCAACTGCAATTGCCCAAGCTGCGCATCATGTCATGAGATGATTCACACCTCCCAGTTAACTTAATTCTTCAGGAGGAAAACTGCACACGCTCTGTAAAGTCAATCCTTCACACACGCACAGCAGCGCCGCATTAATGAGGAGGATTCATCGTACCTGTCGTGACTCGTGAGGACACAAGCCAAGGGACCTGATGAAGGTAATGTCTTCCACAGGAAGATCTCCAGCTTGTGCAAGTGCTGGTGTGAAGAACCCCGCACTCCTTTCCGAGAGGATAAAGAAGCTGCAGCACTTCAGCAAGAGACGCTAGGAATTATAAGGACAGCCCTTAAAGCAAGCCTTTCACTCACTCACTCACTCACTCTCTCTCTCTCTCTTCCCTGCCTACACATGGCGCATATATTACCCATACATTAAGCTCTCCCTCTCTCTGCCTGCAGTGTGCATGTCTGTCTATATGTGAGTGAGTTCAAGTGTGATATAACACTCCGCTGAGACGGCAAATCAAACGGAATCTTTAATATTCCTGCATTTTTAATGTATGTCTGGTATTACAGGGCCGAACAGAGGCAAGAAAGTCAAGAACCGCAGCATCTGTCTGCTTCTGTTCAATTAGACAGACTTTCCTAGATCCTTTTTTAACCCATCATTCCAAATACACCAAGCATTTGTTGATTTTTAAAAATGGAAATGAGAATGTCAAATATACAAAAATTGTTTTCCAAAAATCCTGATTTTAAATGAAATGTTCACATAATTCAGTTTGATGCTTGATTCTCGGTTTTGTCCATTTAATGGGAATGTTTTTTTCAGTGGGGATATAATCAGACTGGTGCTAGAACGAGTTGTTTGAAAACTGTACTTGTACCAAAATACAGCCATCCATTCAATCAGCTAACAATTTGCCCTTGTACTTGTGTTTCAATATCTAGACAACCATTTAATCAGAACAAAAATAAAAACCTAAATAAGTAAAAAAGACTTAAATCAAGTAAAACAATCTGCCAATGATGTGAGAATTTTTAACTTAGTAAGACGCTTGAAACAACTTCTGTTTTCTTGAAACAAGCAAATTAATTTTTCACTGTAAATTCTAAGCTAGTTAATTTTTCTTGTAAGTTTTTGCAGTGTGGTCCTTTCAGAGTTTTGTGTCCTCTGTCACAAGACCCTGAAACAGCTCGAACTGATCCATCTTCAGTCCGATCCAGTCTCAAAAGAGAAATTCAACTCTTTCTCCATTCTGAGAGTCACCACAAACTAACTCCAGACTTTGATGCGCTAGCTAAAAAAGTATGGAATTAGATTAGTGCCAAAAATATCAAACGTAAATTTTAAGAAACGAACAAAAACGCTTTACATTAACGTTTATTTATTTATTTTTTTGCTTGCACTCTTTAAATTTTCTTTCAAAAGGTTTTTTTTTTTTATTTCGCTTCAGATTTTTTTGTTCGTTTGATTTTGTTTTTCGTTTGGACTTCTGGCAGTTTCGTGTGGGGGCGGCCCTTTCTCTGATTGCCTGGTGAGAATGTTATTCACCGCGGTTGACTAGTAAGTGCGGGAGGTTTATCATAGTATTTATTCGTTTGTGGTGATGAGTTTCTGGACCAACACGACACCAACCACATCACTGCACTGCACTGCACATCAATGCATGCACTAGTATTATTTAGTGTGCACGTATACATGGTTTCGAGGTAAATTCTAGTGAGCATGAAATTATAAGAGTTTTTACGGACTAAACAGAAACGGATTAAACGGAACATTTAACCATTATATTCAATAACATTAATAATAATAATCATATCATAATAATACATACATAATCATCATAATAATACATTCATTTGTACAACACCATTCTGGACCTTCTCTGCAACGACAGTTTCATAATACATATTTTGAAGCATAGAAACAAAAATGTTTTCTATTATACTTAAGTACTCTGCCACCTCAGTATTTAAGCGCCGACCCCACGTGAAACTCCTGCCAAAAGTCCAAACGAAAAAAAAATCGAAATTCTCTAAACAAACAAAAGCTGAAAAAAAAGTTTCAAACAAGAACTAGAAGATTGCAAGCAAAAAAAAAAAAAAAAACATAAATAGGAAGCAATTGAGAAGCATTTTTGGCACTGTTGTCATAAAAAAGATCAACAACACTGTTCCCATTTAAATTAAAAGTGTCTCTGTAATGCGCATGTTCTCAAAATAAACAGTGCACGTAGATAAAGTATAACTCTGCTCTACAGACTGACTTGAGGCCATGGTTATTACATTGCACTGTTCGTTGTAGACTTTTGGCACCAAGGAAACAAATTGAATTGAAGGAGCGGAACTAGAACATCGGAATCTCCTACTGTTTTAAAATAAAAGGACAGTAAGGAGGAGAGTGATGGTGGTATCTTGAAGTATAACAGAACTTTCAGCGCTTTAGTATAGAAACCGTTATTACTTTTAAAAAAGCAAATTTTATTCATTTGATTTTTCAGTGTTTAAGATTGTTAATTTGTTTTAATGCTTTTCTTCATTTTCATTTAGATTTAAAGCATATCCTCCATATCACAAGATGTGATTTTTCCTCCAGTGAGATGATGTTACCAAAGCATTCCATATATCTGCTCCATGGATCAAAAGGTTTGCCCATCCCTGGTCTACACCATTTGCCACACAACTTCTTAAATAAACGCCATTGTTTAGTGTATTTAATTATATATTATAAAATGCCATTTATACTGGTAAATCACTTTATGTAACATGTTCAATTAATTGTGCAAGATTCAATACAAAAATAAATTTCCAAGCCAAATCGCCGAGGGTTGACAATAGGGCGTGGCTTTCAAACGAGTGCCAGAAATGTGGTATTGAATCTCAGACATTTTGTTGAAATGAAAATCTAACCATCCAACATCTCTTCCTAAAAGAGCAGCGAAGCCTCTCGCGGGCGTGCAGGTCAGATTGCGTAAGACGAAAAGAAGGCCCATGACGAGCGTTTTTCCACCGATGTGTCCACACACTCTAACAAGCCGCTCATGCTGTTATAAAAGACGCCGTTATGGTATTCAATGCTCCTTTTTCTTGTCATACGGTCTGTCATCCGAGGCATCTGGTATACATGCTTCAGTAAGAGGGTGATTTGTTCTGTTTCATTCCCGCCTGACACCTCTTAGATCCGTCTCTCTCACTACCCTAAATGGAACTAGAGGAGGTTGCAGGCAGAGCCTACAAAGACTATTAAAACTATCTTCATAACATACAGAATTCATATATTTAAAATAGTTTTCATTGGATATTAAAACAAACAATAGTGGGTTGGTAACGCTGCGGTTAAAATAGCTGAGAGAATGCACCAGCTGTAGTGCATCCTGGGAATTCATCCTGGGATGACAGTAAAAATCTGATATAAAACACAATAGATTATCACAATAGAAAACACAATTTTAAATGTTTGAAAGAATCAACTTGACATTTTTTCAGACAAAACTTGTAAAAAAAAAAAGTTTTTTGCTTTCAATTAGGGCTGTTAAAGTTAACGCGTTAACTCATGCAATTAATTAATTTTGTTTAATCGCGTCAAGTTTTATTAACGCCGTTAATCGCACTTCCGGTTTTCCGGTATTTTCGGTTTTGCTGGTTTTTCCGGTTTTTGAGTTTCACTTCAAAACCATTCAGTATTATTAGTACAGTTTTTTGCAAAGCTGAAATCACAGCCCACTTATAGAAAGAATAGAGTGCAATTCAATTATTCACAGTCTCTCAGACGACTGCGTGCACATGCGCACTGCGCACAGACCATATGTATGTGTGATCAGTCTTTTCAGCTAGACTAATTATCAGTGCCATACTTTTGCCACACAAATATACAAATACATATCCGTTGTCTCTTTTCCTCAAAATAAATTACTTGTTTCTTTTTTAATTATTTTGACCGGCTTACCCGTTGTTTTCTTTAGTCAAAACGGTATATTACAGTATTTAAACAAGTGTTTATTTTGTGTTGAGTTTACATTCATTTACATTTTACACTTCAATATTCAATATTACAAGATTCTATACTTGTTCATGTTATTAATAATTGTTAATACTAAAGAATTATTAATAATAACTTATTATTATTATTATTATTTTTGATTTAATCGGAATTAATCGCGATTAATTTGGTTGAGGAAGTGCGATAAAAAAATTTTAATTGTTTGACAGCCCTACTTTCAATTGAACACTGCTTCAATTGAAAAAAGGAAGCAGTGTTGTTGACCTGTATATACAATTCATTAACATTTGGACACTAGATATTCTACAAAATTATTTTCTAGAAGTTTGCTTTTGAGACAACATTCTTTGCATGGTCAGCACAGAAATAAATTAAACTCAAACTAACATATAAAAAAATGTCTGCTCTTCAAACGACCACACTCAAAAAAGTTATAAAAAGCTTATATCAGATGCAAAGTCTTGTTTATCAAACACACACTCTCTAACTTCAATTTGTTTTGCATGTATATATATATTTTTCATTTACTGAAATGTTCACACAAATAAATACTAAACTCCACTAAATCACAGGTCCTGAAAGAGCATTAAGAAACTATACAGTACATCATTTAAGATGGAGACCATTTATTTTAGTGGTTTATGCGTGAGAAATATTTGAGATCAGCCCATATTTTTAATTTTCAAGGCTTTGTGTTTAGATTTGTAGATCCTTCAAGAAGCTCTTCACCGAAGATCATCTTGACAGATAATACAATTTATTTCACAGGCAAATATTTATTCCACCAAAACAGTGAACAATGCAGTCACCCAGTTCAGTTCAAGGCATTTTGTGCTAATCATCTCATCAAGGCCAAATGTATTCAAATTGTATTCAAATGTATTGAAATACAATTGTTCAAATTTTGGTGAGCAATTGGTATCACAAATCCAGAGTGTGTTTTGCCTTTACTAAGACCGCAGATGAGGTCATTTTAACTATTTAACTGAAAGTTCATTTCTTCTTTGATTTTCAGCGGCAAGCATAAGAATATTTTCGCTGTCAGCGCATTCTCGTATTTTTACAAACCCTGCTGCTCAAGCTCCGCCGCTGCTTAAATCCACATCATAAATGTCACTGCTCCACACGATGTATGGCTCGGCATGGCATTACATCTTAACTAAACACAAATGTCTGTCATGTTTCTTTGAAAGAGCACCGCCAGAGACATTTCCTACTTACGGAGCAGCCTGACCTTTGACCTTTTCCATCAGTGTAAAAAGAGTTACATGTTGGGGCCGAAATATTGGTGTCCAGGGCCCCAAAACTATTTCCTCACAATGTCTAGTCTCAGTTTGACTCTGCAAACTGGGTCCAGTCCCTGTGTTCAGTGGTTCTGCCAAAGCCCCTGTGTGTTTACACATCTGTCACTGTAAATTTGACAGTAAATCCAAGTACGTAGTTTGAATTACAAATACAAGTTGCTTTCATAATTGCTCAGTGAAAGTGTAACGTGATGACACCATGGGAAGCATTTAGGCCGAATTAGAGGGAAATGAGTGGTATTTCAGAAAACAAAAAGGTTTGAAATGTGTCCTTTTTGCCAAATATGGCTACACATTTAAAGATTTAGAAATAACAATAAATGAAAAATAAATTTAAAAAATGTTTTTTTTTTTATTTGCTCATATGCTTGACCACAAACACATAACTTAACTTTTACAAATCTACAATGAAAAATTAGCAGAACTTACTGATTGACAGATCCTCTCTGCAGAAGCTGGACAAGAAGAATGAGCTGAAAGCCCAGTAATCCAGAGCCGGGTCTCATCGGACTCCGTGTCAGTCTGATACAGATATGTCACGGACCTGTAATCAATCATAACACACAGAAATCAGCCAATCGAAAGAGGTCAGGGAACGACAGGATGTGCAGAATTGATCCGCGCCGCCTCGGGCAGAACCAACACACTACCCTTGACTTTGATTTTCAGAGTTTATTAAAAGAATTGAAGTGTGAGATTGGAATAACAAGATTTAGAGAAAAGCCACTTGCTTTTACTTTACTTTACTTTACAGTCATTTGGCAGACACTTTTATCCAAAGCGACTTACAAAAAGAGGGGCAAGTGAAGCAATGTGTCTACAATAGGCTACAGTAGATGTCTACACAGGCTATATAAAGTAACTTACTAGACAGAACAGCATGAGACAAGACAAATAATTTTTTTTCTTAATTGCGTTAAGGTGCTAGTGAAACTGCTCAGTTTTTAGTGCTTTTTTAAACATTGAGAAGTTGCAGACTTGCAGTTGCAGACTTTCTCACAGGAGTTTTTAAATCATATTAGCCATAGGCTAATAAAACTAATCTCTTTTTAATGCATTTTCATTGATCAAACAGGCTGATAATAATTTATGTAATTATGGTAATTTTACAGAAAATCATGAGCATAAATGAGATGTAGAATAAACAACAGAGTACTTTAATGTTGTTTATTCTACACTTCATGGCAGTGTTGCACATTTATTGATGGAATGAACACAACTTGTAAAGCACTTTGGATCAATTTATTATGTCCTAGTCAAGATTTTGTGACTTGTCATAATTAATTTATTCCCCTTTACATAGCTGTAAACTGTATTAAAAAATATCAAAACAATAATGCTTTATGTGCTTTGTCATTAATGTAGGTTTTCGGTTGGATGGGCGCGTTTCTGTGTTTTTCGCGCTCCGACAATCGGCCCTGCGTTTGTGGGGAGTGAAGTGAGTAAAGAAAGACACAGGCACGGAGATTGTTTTATTTTTGAATGTCACCAAAAGACTTTGTTTATATGATGAATATACAGTCTTTAGTTGTAGTACGTAGTTAAAGAAGTAGTCTGGGTGTCGTTATCCACGTGACTTGTCCACTCTGTATTAGCACACCCTCCGCATATCTGCAAGTTCGGGTTCGCTCCCGGGGGGTGCACTTAAAAAAAAGTCAACTCTATAAAGAAAATAGAATTGGTCTGGAGGACTGAACCTTGTGGGACTCCGTATCTGACTCTATGTCTAGGTGACGAGGCTCCATTTACATGGATAAAATGAAAATGATCTAACAGGTACGACCTAAACCATTCTAACGTGGACCCGTGATCAAACATCAACATTTCAACCCCAACGTTTCAAGGAGATCTATCAAAATAGTTTTTATAGTGTCTAAATTCCAGCAGAACTCTTCATCCGATGCCATTAGAAGATCATTTGTAACTCTGCTCAGTGATGTTTCTGTACTATGACTTAGAGTACAACCTGATTGAAATGTATCATTCTGTTCCAGAAATGCACAAAGCTTAGCTGAAATCACTTTTTCAAGAATTTTAGAAACAAATGGAAGATTAGATATTGGTTTAAAAATTATTGATGGTGACTGATGATGTCTCGGAATTTCACTTTGAAAAGCTTTTGAATATTCCGAACCCCATTCCAAATGATTTCATTAGGTAAAGGCTCCAGAACACAATCCAGAACCAGCCATTGCTCTCCAGCAGAAGTTCCCTGTAGCCAGCACTGGTCTTACAATGATAAACCCATAACTTAATGTGGAGAAGATTCTATTCCTCACCCTCCTCAGATGCTGTGGGAGCAACTGTTCAGTTCAAAATAAAAGTTCTTTCACCACCTTCCTCCACACAGAAGTTCCAACCTGCCACACTCCACAGCAACTGCACATATACAAAGAGAAAACAAGAAGACTAGATTTATGAAGTTTGTTTAGTTTGTTCCCTCTAGAGAACATTACAGTCAGATATAATGCAAGATCACGCCAGAGATCTCGACAGACAGACAGACAATCAAAAAAACAGAGAGATGAATAGACTGGCATATAACAGGGACAGATGTGAGCAGACAGACAGGTCGATTTATACAGGCAGATACCGGTGGATGGATGGATGAATGAATGGATGATGCATGTGCAGATGTAAAGACAGACAGATGGGTACTGTAAGATTTGTGATTATTAATGGAGAAGTGTAACAGAATCCTTTGCTTCACCAGATGCTGGCCACATGTTCACACATTTAAATCATCTAACTTTCCCTTTCAGTGGCAATAAGTAGTTCGGAACATGTCCCGTCCATTCACATGTGCACAGCTTGTTGCGCTAATCGCCAATGAAGCCATGCTAAGAACATTTGTGTCTGCATCTGCAATCTTTTATTGAAACCACCCCAGGGATCGATCCTGGCCCAGTCGGCACAAATCGTAAATCTGAAGTGCTGCATCGCACCTGTTGAGGACCACAGACATCTGGCTAATTCATTTTTACAGGCCGCGCTGATCTACAGAACTTTCCGTTTGCTCGGATATCGACCCGAGCAAAACATTATAAAGGAGATTATTAAATGTACGTGCGTGGTAAATAACTTCTTGGACCTCAACCCTGAATGCTCTAGTTCATTGGGAATACATGAACTTGTATAGCTGATGTTAGAAGTTTTGGATGAAACCTGCAGAAAACCCAAAAATGTAAATATAAATGTTTTTCCACTTTAATAAGTGGGTTGTAGCTGGAAAAACTTGGTTTTATAACAGCATGAGCGGCCCAGGTTTTTCAAAACTTTAAGTTTTGATCAAAGCTTGAAGCTACTGGAAAACATTACATGTCATGCAATGCTTCAGATCAGAGTCTTTCTAAAAGAAGAATCTTCACAAGCTTTGTTTATGGTGGTGCATGGTGCTGACCTGAAGATGCAGGACGACTGTGGCCACACAGGAACCCGGAGCAGGTCCAGTCTGAACCAGTGGACTGGAGGGGCTCCGGCCTGTTTGCTGATTGATGGAGGCTATGACTGCTCACAATGATGTGTCTCAACATCTCAGCAAGTCAGCGAGGGTTCAGAAGTGGAAAACTCCTCAGGGCAGGAGAAAGGGCTGAAAGGAGGGAAGCAAGGTCATAAAGCCTAAGCTCTGATTACAGTGCAGAGAAAAACACTTACTTACATGTCAGAAACCGGCTGTGCGCCTTTCTGTGTAGAGGTGATGTGTTTCCCTGTGATTGCATTGATTTCCATCTTTGTTGTCTCTCACAAATCCAGAGTCCCAACTTCAGGTCAAGTGATGCTAAGATTGGCTTCAGCTCCCTGTGACACGGAAATAGATTATGTGGTTAAGAAAATTAAAGAGATTGTCAACCTTGATTATTGTGAATCAAACTTGAAAGTAATGAAGTGCAGGTGTTGGCATAGGCAACGCCAGTGGGTGGAGCCTTGCCCAGGTGTTTCTCTAACAGCTATAGAGAAAAGGAAAGTTGCTGTAAGATAGAATATTTAAACATTAACACAATTTATTTTTTAAGCTAAAAAAGTTAAACTGTAGTAACGCTTGCAAAGAAAAGGCCTCCGCAAAACAAGGGCCTTAATTACAGCTAAGACAGGTTGAGGGTCACCCAGAAAACATTCAGACGACATTTATTTATTTATTAAAATAAAGGTGCTAGGTACTAAAAAGGCTATTTTTACAACACTCTTCTTCAACAATTTTTTTTTTTTTTTTTTTTTTAAATGAACAAAATAGTGTCACGCAATGTTACTGCTTTGAAATGTACTTACAAAGTCTGAGATTTTGAAATATAAAATTGTGCGTTAACGTGTATGGGTTTATTTAGACTTTTGCGCCTCCAACTGGTTACTGCAAGTAATAGTCAATACTCATTTCACACCAAAAAAAAAAAATCAGAAGACATGATGGTTTAAGAGGCGATACGGAGAGCTCCGGAGACACCTACGCTTCAGACCATGCAGAAAAAAAATCCCTTATGCCATATGGTAATCATATGTTCATGTAGGAAAAACTTCAGCAGTGGCCCTGACTGCAGCCAGGCCAGAGGGGGGCGTGTGTCAGACTTTAGAATGTTCAAAAGGTTGTGTGCAAGGCCGCAGCTAGTCGTTTTGAGCTGCTGGCTTAAAAAGCATATAGAGACCATCAATTGAATTCACATAGAACAATATTGTCAGTGGATTCATGATATATGATCCTACACCTGTCAGAGAAGATGCGCTCTGGATGCACTGGCACATTTTGTTGAACACCAGTCAAGATAAAGCAGTTCCAGAGAGAGCTAAGACTGATGGCAACTACAGCCCTTGGATGGCTTCCCCAAATGACATGACTACACTACAAGCAGCGTGGCCACTGGTCGAGTGGGTAGTACCACGTCACAGCTGGACACCAGGCAGTGCTGCCAACTCGGCAGGGCATGTCATTGATCATGGTGAGTGGAGGCAGCATCTTCAGAGAGTGAACCTTAAGCGACCTGTTTGTGTGAGGGGAGAATGTTCTTCTTGTTTAGATCAGTGCTGCTGCGCTGTCGGATCAAACAACCAATCATGGAAGCTCAACTACACATTTGTTCTGCTCAAATCACTACCTTGAAGATCAGGCAGAAGGTGGTACTGGAGGTTTGTCCCCAACTTAGCTCGAGTAAAAATCAATCACGGCTCGAGTAGTTGACTTCTTCATGGCACTGAGGAGAGATCTAATGTCCCAGGCAGTCGATGCCACCTGAATCCTGGTTATGTGGAAACTGCACATGTGGCGGGAAGATGCCTGGTAAGAACGTTGACTATAAATGTGGAGTGCCCATTACGTCAGGTGCTTCTGATATAAACAGAGTGTGTTTGTGAGTAGGTGTGGGTGATAAAGAGAAGCCACCATTTTGTCTTTTATGCAACAATGATGTATGTTGCAGCATTAATTGCTGCTCGCCATTGATTCCTGGTGGAAGATGATTTGTTTTCAAAGCAGTTTTCAATGTCTTGACAATATGATGACAAGTTCCTCTTTTGCCTATTTGCAAGCACGTTGACAAGACACCCCCTCTTGCATATATAGGGACAAGTTGTTGAGATCACCTTCTCCTAGCGTTGGTTGAAAAACCCTAATGTGGAATTATTCACTATACTTTTAAGTTCCTGGCCCATTTGATCACAGGAAAGCTGGGAGTCTTTTTGGACACTTGTGTTAGATCTGGAATGTACAAGAAGGGTGGATGACCTGCAAACTTGCTCCATGGGTGCATCATGTATGCAGTTGAGCCTGGACAAAGGCATGGTCAGATGGGTGCCCAGGCCAGGCTACAAGGCAAACGTTACTTCAGCACCTTTCAGGGACCAGGTGGTTGGGGGCTGGAACACTCGTTTCTTTAGCCTTTAGCATTTCTGAATAAACATAAAAAGCGTAATTTCTCAGTCCGTCCTCTAGGGGAACATGGTTGACAGTCGTAATTGGTAAATCATGTGATAAGACTGGGGTCACATGATGAGTCATGAGTTTTGCCAGTCGTATGAACATACGAGGACTATGTAAAGTTTCTCCATTACATCACGGGAAAAAGTTTATAAAGTTGGATAGACTTGCTCATTCCCCTATTTTTCACTGTTTTTGTTTTTACAAAAAAGAAAAGTCAATGGCCAACGAAATAACAAAAGATGGGGGTACAAAAAGCACTTACTGAGTGGGGATATAATCCTGTTACACAACTAGAGAAATGGATTGGTGGGGAGCTTTATTTGGCCAGTTCAGCAAAAGTTTCTGACAAAGTTGCTGTTAAGATTTTACAAAAGTCAGAAAATTCCCAAGAGAGCATTGAGGAAGAAATGAAAACCGCTTCTCTCCTCCAACATCAACACCTCGTCAAGATGGTTGGAGTTTACGAAAACTCTCACATAGCTTGCATTGTTACGGAATATTTTAGCAATGATCTTTTCAGTCACTTAATTCAGAAAGGTCCTCTAACTGAACACAGTGCCAAAAAGCTGTTCACACAGCTGATGCTGGCGCTGGATTACATGCACACAACA
Source organism: Paedocypris carbunculus (assembly GCA_028128575.1). Classification (NCBI taxonomy): domain Eukaryota; kingdom Metazoa; phylum Chordata; class Actinopteri; order Cypriniformes; genus Paedocypris; species Paedocypris carbunculus. The sequence goes on along the minus strand of SOMO01000054.1, from coordinate 38,786 downwards.
TGCGAAACACCTCACCGAGACGTCAAGTGTAGCAACATTTTACTGGACAAACATTTCAGCGTGAAGCTGTCAAATCAAGGTCAGAAACATTACTCCAGCCATTGCCCTTCCCTAGGATATGCTGAAAGTCTGGGCCACGCAGCTCCTGAGGTCCTGACAAGCTTCATGTGCAGTAGCCTCAAACAAGCCGATATGTTCAGTTCCGGAATCGTGCTGCATTTTATGCTAAAGGTGAAATATCCTCCCAGAAACTTTGAGATGGGGGTGGACAGCAGAGACCTGGATAGTTTGCCCGTGTCTGAGAATTGCTTGCAGCTCACAAAGCGTTTGCTTTACCAGGAACCATATTTGCGTTATACTCCTGAAGAAATCCTGGAACATGATTGGCTAGTACCAAAATTAAACATCGTTGAGACAACATCGTCTTGCTTTGGTTCAATCTCAAAAAAACTGAGTTTTAGACGACAGCATCACTGAGAGATGTTTTTTTACACACTTTTTGTCAGAGCAGTAAGAAAAAGGTGCATTTTCCCTTTCAAATGTATAAAACATGGTGGTTAAGTAAATTATTGATGTTTATTAATTTAAGGGGCTCAGCTTCATTAAAAAAAAAAAAAATTATAAGTATAATTTCAGATCTAAAAAAAAGCTGCAACAACCTAGGCACGAGATACAAGAAATAGAAATAGTAATAGTAATACAAATACATTACTTCTTCATCAGAACCCACATTAATATTTTCTTTTGCCAAAAATAGATTGGTTAAAGGCCAGGACTGTGAGAATTAGTGGTCATGATTTCTGATGAGGTCAGATTACAAGACAATCAAATTTGAGACAAAAAAAGATTTTGAAGTACTGATCAAATTTGATGTACTGATCGCAAAATATGAACAGATTATCACTCGTCATGACATTTGCTTGAGACAAGGTCATTTCTTCTAGTAGAACAAATCAAGTGAAATACTTTGTCACTTGCATGGATGTTTGTATATTTCTATTCTGTTTTTTTAATACGTACAATATAGATACTATTCACTATTCAAGTAAATCATACAGTTCTAAAAATTAAACACTAAGGCTAGTGACACAACTTCACTTCCTCCCTGAAATCCCTTTAGCCTTGTGATATTTGTCACAAGCAGCAGCATCAGCAACTTTGGTTTATTTCTGAAATGAAAAAATGTTGATGATGATTATGTAATGTTTTTAAACAGTTTAATAATACTGTACGCTTTTCTAAATCAAGTTTGAGTGTAATTTAAGTCCAGTTCAGTGACATGAACTAGACAATGCAATGGTGTAAGAAATCACATGGGGCTACTGAAAGCTGCACTCACCAGCCACTGCCAAACCCAGCCAGTGTTGCCATGACTACAGATATCTGCAAACATGAGTGCTCCTCAAATAGCCTTACGTTGATTGTTCCTAATCTTTGACACCAGTGTGAATACGCCTTGACACAACCTCGTTTTTACGAACACTGTAAAATACTTCACTTTTGAAAAGTGGCGGTAACTTTATTTCCATTTGTCGCAACTGCTACTATGCAACAAAGTTTTCTGAAGTTTGTAATACTGTTTCACTTCATTCTCAGCAACTGTACCACTAATTTGCCATAGATATTTCTCTTCTCTTTGTCAATCTAACAATGACATGATTGTTGTATATTAATGCTTTTTTAAAAATATAAATGTAGCTTATAATAAAGTGTATAAAGGTTTCACGTCGGTACAACATTGCAGTACCAACTATACGATTACATGACAGTTGTACAACTTCAAATGACATCATGAAGATTTTTGTGGTCTACTGAGGTTCGCGCTGAAGCCACTCGTTGTATCCTCCAGCGTAATGACGGGCCCTGAGGAACACACATTTGATTGCATTTAACTTGACATCGTGTTGCGTGTGAACAGTAGATACCTGGCATATCCGAGGCCTCGTGCCGTTTGCAGTGCAGTCAGGCTGCGCAGACCCCTCTGACAATACAGCACCAAGTCATCGCCGTTGTCGCGAGGCTTCTGGGTGCCATAGCGCTCACGAAATTCACCAGGACTCAAGTTGAGAGCTTCCTTCAGGTCTCCCACTGCACCACAAAAGACCAAGAATTCAGACCACTTCACAACAGAACCTCAGAAGGCAACTTGAAACCACTTAAACCACAAGGCAACATGAAGTTCTCATGTATTGGCAATCTCACTCACTTTACATTTTACATTTCATTACATATTTCATTTTCATTACCATTTCATCATTCATAGTTTCACTGGAATATGCAGGTTTGTGTGTGTGCGTGTGTGTGTCTTCATGTATGTCAAAACTCACAAGCAATATGAGTGGCTCCTGGAATGAAACCAGCTTGAAGTTCATCGGCTTCCCGGACGTCAACCAGCAAGATTCTGCCTGTAGACATTATGTGCTTCAACTGCTCATATTCCAGCACACCTTTGTGAACATACGTTTAAAAATTATTGGAAAGAAATAATGTAGTCGGGTTTATGATGATAATGAGGCAATAATATCTGCGCCGCCAAGTCTCTGCCTTGCACACGCACAACTTAAACAGTCGCATTCTAATTTCAATTGAATCATCTAAATATAAATGGTTTATGTGGCAAGTATCATTGAGGAACTGACGTTAACTTAAGAGGATCTTATGAGATGCGTGTGTTTACCTGTACCTTGAGTGCTTTGAGCTGGTGCTTCTGTCCATCTATCGCACTTGTCAGATCCGCTATCGCAGAAATTGGACTGAGTGTTTTCTGCCGACACACATATAACGAGCAGCAGTGGAAACGCGCGTACCACCGGGTCCATTACTCTGTATGTCGTTAGTTACCGTTTCCAAAGTTGCGACGTGTTCGCGGAGCTCCAGACGATTAACGCAAAGTGACAAATCGCTTATTTCCTTTAGAGGGCGCTCGCTGGCTCAAACTGGATAAGTATTGACATCATGGAAGGTTTTAAATCTACGGTACGGAGATAAATGTAAACACGGTTCTACTGCCGATGCACATCTGCGGTACAAACAAACATTTTAGATAAACAGGTCGGTTGCTTCATAATAAATCAGTGATTCGTTCAAATTTATGCGCGCCGAGGTGAGCATTTCCGCGTTACTGATTTTTTTTTT
>SOMO01000054.1:21770-35155 GCA_028128575.1 Paedocypris carbunculus | reverse complement strand
GTTTGTCACAGTTGTGGTGATCCAGTGGTAGGGAATTGGCCTATTCGTCCAGTAAGTTGCTGGTTCAGTTGATTGAGACTGCCCACTGCCCAGTTTGTCCGAATGGGTTAAATGCAGAGATAAATTTACCCATTGAGGAATTAATAAAGTTTAATTATTCAATCATTGTTATTAACTAATGGTTATATTTCTATACATTCAGATTGTGCTGAACGTATGTGCAGGACTTCTATTTGATTCAGACAAGTTATGCAATGATTTTATCATCCTAATAATGCAATCACGATATCTGTTTGTATTTGCTGATTTCACAACTGTTGTAAGGAGGAATGTCCCCATCACATGTTTCGAATTCCAGAATCAATGAGTCATTTACAATTGAGCCAAATCCTGTGATAATTTTGTATTGTTTAAATGTATTTTGTGTATGTTTGCTTTTTGTGAATTATTTGCAGAAGTGTTAGAGTAAAAAATATTTTCAGTTCCTGTATTTTTTGTTCGTGGACTGGAACTGACAAAAGATTTTGACTTGAGACACACAAAATAATTACGCAGCTAAAACAAACACCGCAGACAATGTCTTGCTTTCTAAGATCTGCTACTGATGGAAATACCCGAATCAAGATCAGGCTTTTCCAGCCGTGCTGATCTTCCGAATGTGTCCGAATCAGTATTTATTCCTGAAATTGGACCAAGATGTCTTTAGTTGTATATAAATATTCAGTTTGAAATTAAAAACCTTTCATGTTTCAGGTGAAGCCTCAAGCAGAAGAGAAGTCAGGCCAGAAGTTTGACACCTTCACCTGTAAATCCTTCACCACGCAGGTTGTGGCAGGAACCAACTACTTCCTGAAGGTGAGAAAAGACCCCGAGAACCAAGGGACATGGTGGCTCATGCTTGTGTGTGTGTGTGTGTGTGTGTGTGTGTGTGGGCGTGCGTGTGTGCATGTGTGTATGTGTAGGTGCACGTGGGAGGAGAGGAGTTTCTTCATCTGAGGGTTCACAAGGCTCTTCCTCACAGCGGAGGACAGGTTCAGCTGCAGGGGCTCCAGACCTCCAAAGCTCATCAAGACCCCCTGGACTTCTTCTGAAACTGATGCGTCACATTCCAGCACTGATTAAAATAAAGAAAATGTTGAGCTTTTGACTTCTCTTGTCTTTTTTGCCAGAATTGATAATGTCATTGTGGTGACAAACGCTGACCACAGCACACACACACACACACGCATACCCGCTTGTAAACTTGCACTCAAACACACAAACATACACACACATATACAGATACAATCATAATCACACATGTACTCATATACAAACACACACTTAAACAATTCCACTCAGACACACACACACTTGAATTCACAATTGTCTTATGCACACAAACACACTCCCTTGCTCACACAAAATTGTACACTTGTCTACACACTCCCATGTTCACTCACACATGCACAAACGCTCATACACACTATACAATCTTCCACGCATGAACAAGCTGAGACACACACTTTTTTACTCACACTCAGACTCCAAAATTTGCACACATACGCTTACTCATAAATGCACATACACGTGCGATTTTAGACATACACCCACACACTCAGCACATGTACATACATCCATACTCACATGCAAGCACCAATACATGTACGCAACACACACACTGGTGTTGAGTTAACAGTTACTGTTCTGTTTCTTTTGAGAAGGTGTTGGTGAGAAAGAGGCCGTGAAGGCACAGAGTCTCCACACATCCGAGAACAGAAACACGCATCAAGCAGATTCCTGCGGGAACTGCTAATGAGTTCAACACACACACTTACAGTCCAGACGCTTCCACTGCTGTTGTGTTCACCTGGTAAACACTGTGTTTTCAGTCCAAAAATGCTGACAGTAAAAACTGCAGGGTGCAGAAGCGCCTGGGGCGGGCGAGCGAAAGAGAGACTGCTCGTGTATGTTAGTGAGACAGAGACACACAGAGTGAGAGAGAAGAAGAGTGAGTGACTGAGAGATAAAGACAGAGAGGGAGAGAGAATGAGTCGGGATGGCACAGTATAGAAACAGGAAAAAAAAAGAGACATTGAGAAATAGAAAATTACACTACACTGGGTGAGTGAGTGAGTGAGAGCAAAGTTGGTGTGTGTATGTGTGTGTGCGTGTGTGTGCTCTCAGAATAATGAAACCTGTAAACACTCTTACAACACTCTCTCTTGCCAACTATTACATAACGGTGAAATTAGAGTTAAACGTGTCTAACAACATGATTTACTGCTGTTTATGTGTGAGACCGTGCAGTCAAACGTCTAGTGTGAATGGACGCCTGAGATTTATAGTGTGTGTGTCTGTGTGTGAAGGGGGCGTGTGTTTATGTAACGGGGCTCCTCTATATAATAGAGGCTGCAGAAGTGAATTCTCACACACTTCGCACGAGCTCTGCAGCAGCCATGACCACCACCGTGCAGGGAATGCTGGGAGTTCTGCTCTGTGCCCTCATTGTCCGTTCTGAGGTCACACCGCAGGTCGACTTCGACGTCAAGGGGGTAAGACGGGACTTTTCTATATGACATATGATATACTTGAATAATAATATAGAAACTTATATGATATACTGGTGTATTATTTATATGTATATGTGTGTGTGTGTGTGTGTGGGTACACACAGTATATATACAGTGCATGCGTGAGTGTGTGTGTGTGTGTGTGTGTGTGCATACATACATACACACACACACACACACACACACACTCCCACTCTTCTGAGAGGTGATAATACTGTACAGTATTTGATCAGATTGCAGGAAAATGGTACATGATTGGTTTTGCCACAAACGCGGAGTGGTTCATTTCACGTAAGGCGCACATGAAAATGGGCGTGGCCATGATGATGCCCACCGAACACGGAGACCTAGAGATGGCGTATTCCAGCCTCAAGTAAGAGCGAGTACACACACACACATACACACACACACACACACACGTAATTCCACTGCTTTCTATATCGTACATTCCCACCATACCTCAGTTTACTACCAAACATGGAGTTGCTCAACTAATCACTGTTGCTCAGCAACGTTTTTGCTGAGATAGTAAATACTTGATCATAGATAGATGGATGGATGGATGGACATATAGACAGACAGACAAACAGACAGACAGAAAGAAGGATGGATGGATAGATCCCTGTTGTTTTGAAATTTCTTTTCAGTTCTGACGGCTCATGCTGGAAAATGACCCATATGGCTGAAAAGACAGACATTCCCGGAAAATTCACCTTCCGCAACCAACGTATGACATTATTGATTCTTAAAAAGCATTGCATTAGAAGAAAAATCAAAAGTCAAAGGAAAACCGCTGTGTTTGTGTCTCAGACTCGGAAACAGACAACGACATGAGTGTGGTTGATGTGAAGTATGATGAATTTGCTCTGGTTCATATCATCAAGAAAAAGGACGGATTCACCACCGTTCTGAACAAACTCTACGGTACAGGCTTGGTGAGATATTTCTACTGCTCGGATCCTCAGGGTCTCACATCGATTTTGCCGTGTTTGCAGGCCGAAGCCCAGACCTGACGCAGGACGTGCTAGACAAGTTTACAGATTTTTCTCTGGAACAAGGCATTCTTCCCGAGAACATTGCTATTCTGCCGAAAAACGGTAAACCTCGGAATGTTTTCCACCTCTTGTTTCACGGAAGATTAACTTGTTCTTTTGCGTTATATTCTGTGTAGACGAGTGCCCTGTGACCTCTGACCCCTGAGGACACCCCAGGTGTGTGGTTGTAGTAAAGCGGTTGAAGTTCAGTAGCCTTTACAACTAAACAAGTGTTTGTTACCGTAACATTCCTCAACATTTACTTTGATTTCTTTCTGTTTTGGACCAATAAAAGCGTTTGGAAAACTTGGCTATTCTAGGTTGTTTCAGTATGTTGGGGTGCATACTATGCAAAGTATACATCACGTCTTTTGGTTAAATACACACATATACATTCTAACCTTATAAGGATATAACATATACGCATCTAAAACATATTTTATACACATAAACAATTATTTTACATATACACTTCTAAAAATGCTTTTTACACTTTGTTGTTGTAATGTCTAACTTTGATTTTAATCTGTTTTGCAATGTGTTGTACTAGGCAACACAGATGACAAATTAGACAAAAAATAAAATAACTACTTTGATTACAAATGAATATGAAATTTGATCACTATAATTTATAGTCACAATCATACACATTTATATTGTGTTTTAAACATGCTAAATAAAACATTTTGTGTGTGAGAATGAGTGCCTGTGAGTGTGTGTGAGAGAGGGAGTAGCAAATTAAGAAAATGCAAGAAAATATTTTGCCTTTTATTTACTTTTTTCTTACTTTTTTTCTTTTAATACAAAAGTTGAGATACATCCATGACAAGACAAAGTTCCGAACGGCTCCTTGCAAAGGGTTCACATCTACCGTCTCTCTTTACAGATCTGTATACAAAACAATAAGTTATAGTCCCATAGATTCCTACTTACATTGAACTATACAACAAAGCTTCAACGGTGACCAAATAAATATCCGCAGTATCAAAATGACCACAGGGAGAGAAAGGCCCGGGAACGTCGACGGAAGCGCTTCAGCCAATGACGTCTGGTTTCAGTGAAGCAAGCGGGCGTGAGATCCGGCGTAAGAATGGACTGAATTTCTCTAATCACAAAGAAAAGTCATCAGAGATTTGAGCGACTGTGACCAAAATGTGAGTTTTATGTCACTAAACCATTTCCATTTCAAAGCACTGGAAAGTAAAAGTTAACTTTTGAATGTAAAAAAAAACAATGACTTCTGTTGGGATACGACACACTAGAAGCACCAGGTTCAGAATGATCTGGAAAACAGTAGCTCACAAGATGTGTTCGTGTGCAAATTTTCACACATCGAAAAGACGCGATGCTGCAAACCTGTGAGACATTTGGCCTGATACAGTCAAAAAAAAAAACGAAAATGGCAAGACTTTGCGAGAACAATTGGCCTTTGAAAGCAGAGTGGATTCAGAGTTCTACATTTATTTTTTACAAAAATAATGCCCAGATGATAACTGTCATACATTTGGACCCACAATTTTTGAATTGCTTTAATTCAGCACTGTCATTTATCGCAATTACAAAGTGTTGATATTTGGCGACGAATGTTTAGAAAAAAAAAAACAGCAGGAACATCAAGTGAAGCTATAAAACTTCTAATAGGTTCAAAGAAATCCCAATCTGAAAAATTAATTCATTAATGAGTTAATGTGGAGGAAAAATTTGCTGGAATTGGATTATCTGGTTTTAACATGGTCCCACAAATTGGTCTGAAAATATTAATACAAGCAACACAGAGAGTGTTTTAAACATTAGATATCCAGAATGCACTGCTGCTGCTGACCTCAACAAACATTCAGATTTTTACACACGATTCAACTGGGAAATGATCCACAGTGCTAATTGAGATTTCAGGCAAAGTGAAGCCGGTCAAATCTGTTGTTCAAAGTCTCTCAAGCCTGTACGTTTCATTGAACTTCCTTTTTCAGTAGGCGTCAAACACTAGAAATCACCTTGACTTTAACCGACTTGTACAGGAAAACTCGAGGTGGGGTCGAGAGAGGACAAAAACAATGCACGTGTAAAATTGCAACAATCGCAAGCTTGAATTTTACTGCTGTAGTTTTGTTTTGTTTTGTTTTACTTTAACGACTAATTTTTTCCTCTCTATCCAAATGATTTCACCAGCAGATGACAAAAGAAATACAGGGCTAAAGCTGAAAAGTGAAGAGAATAGACCAAAAGAGTCCAAAAGGCAAATACAGAAGTAAAGGCAAAAAAAGAAAACAATAAAAAAAAAAACTACAAACTAAACAAAATAAAATGGACAGGTGAAGAGAGAGGGTGAGGGAGAGAGTGAGCTATGTAGGTAAAACTAAAGACAGTAATACTCAGAAACAGAGACACGGACAGAAACTCTCAGGTGAATAGAGAGATGGAAAAACATGGTTAGGAAGAGCGAGAAAGAAAAAAAGAACAGGTGAAAGCAGAAAGCGAGACAGAAGCAGTCGGGTGAAATGAAAAGAGACAGAAAGATTCAGGTGAAGAGAGACGGTCGGGTAAAATGAGAGAGAAACAGTCAGGTGAAACAAAAACAGAAATAAACTGTCAAGTGGAGAGAGAGAGAGAGAGAGAGAGAGAGAGAGAGAGAGAGAGAGACAGAAACAGTTTGATGAAATGAAAGGAGAGACTGATCATTAAGCACAGAGTTGAGGTTGAGGTACGGCGTGACGCTGAAGGATTTTCCCTCTCGGCTGATTTATTTCTACTAAACTGGGATGCCAGAACAAGCGCGAGGACCCGGGCCGAATCTGAGATGGGGCTCATTCGGTCGGCACTACGTCTTTGTGGTGTCTCATGATGTGCTGGTTCTTCTCCGAGGGCCTGCGGAAGCCTTTAGAGCAGTACTGACAGCGGTGCGGATAGTCTTTAGTGTGGATGGAAATAACGTGTCTCTTGAAGCCCGAAGCGTCGCCCGTGCTGTAGTCGCAATATTGACACTGATAAACCCTCCGCTCACGGGGGCCCTTGCCTCCGGCCCCGCCTCCTTTCTTAACCGCCAGCTGCGCCGCACCTATAGTCCTTGGCTTGGCGGTGGCCTTCACTGTCTGCTCGGGCGGCTGCTGTGGCGGCGGTGAAACAGGCTGGAGCTGCGACTGCTGCTGCTCCTTAGTGTGAACTGACAAGATGTGGCGGCTGAGTACGAAGGGGTCGGCGATTTTGAAGTTGCAGTGGCGACACTGGTGTAGTCTTCTGGCCTTGTGCGAGGTGGAGTGTTTCTTCAGTTCGGAGGGGCGGTGGAAGCCCTTCGCGCAGACGGCGCATTTGTGCGGATAGTCTTTGGTGTGCACAGAGATGACGTGGCGCTTCAAGTCGCTGGAGTTGGAGCTGCGGTGCTCGCAGTGGTGGCACTGGTGGCCGCGAGCGTCCTCGTGAGTGGTGGCGTGCTGGGTCAGCTCCTCCTCCTCGGCGAAGGTCTGGCTGCAGCGCTCGCAGCGAAACGGCAGCTCGCGGCTGTGTTTGGTCTTCACGTGCGTCTTCAGATTGGAGGAGTCGGCGGACTTGTAGTCGCAGTAGACGCACGAGTACGGCTTCTCGCCCGTGTGTGTCCGCATGTGTTTCTTTAACTCTGACGGGTGGCGGAAGCCTTTGCCACACTCCACGCAGATGTGCGGGAAGCTCTTGCTGTGCACGGCCAGCAGGTGGCGGNTCTTGCTGTGCACTGCCAGCAGGTGTCGGTTAAGGAGTCCTTGCTCCGCAGTCTCGTACTCGCAGAACTTGCACTTGTGCATCTTGGATCCAGCGGTGGGGGGCGGGGCGGGGGAGACGATGGGGGCGGGGGACTTCTGCTCGCGGTGGTGGTGCTGGAGACGGTGCGAGAAGAGCGCCGCCTGCTGGTGGAACTCTTTCCCGCAGGTCTCGCACTCAAACGGTGCCTTGTTGCTGAGCACGTGCACCTCCATGTGGTTGTGCAGACTGGCTTTCTTGTTGGTAGTGAAGTCGCAGTCCGTGCACTGGTACTTCTTGCGGGTCAGGATGTCCTGGTGGTGGTTGCGCGTGTGGCGCTTCAGAAAGCCGCGGGACTTGAACTTCTTGCCACACAGCATGCAGGGGTAGACAGTCAGTGGCTGACCGTAAGGCCCGATGATGATCGCTGCCACAAAAAACAAGACATTATAATGTGCATTTTATGAAATTGCTGCATGCACTGATTGATCTACAAAACAACCAAAACACTTTGTAAAACGAAAAAGTGCCTGTGAGAGATGGTGTGATGTTGAAGGAGACACAGCTTAAACAAAGTCATTTTCTATTGAACTGCATGTTCCATGTTAAATATCAGCAATTAAAGTGAAACAGAAACATTTGATCTAGGGTAAAATCGACCTCCACTTTATAAGCACAAGTATATATTTTGCCGAATATCAGTTCTGAAAGGCACCATTTAAAAGCAATGGTATTACAATACTGCATTACATATATTTCATGATAATGCATAAAGCTCTTTTGTTTCACATAAGTAAAAACATCAAACTGTAAAAATAAATCCAAAATAAAGCACAATTACACAAAATGTTTATGTCCTTGTGTGTATAAGTATCTGTGAGCACATTATACAGTGAGAACATGAACATGTACACACACTAAAAACTAAAAAGTCAAGGTGGATAGTTGTAAGTACAGGTGGGCGACATGAGTGAAAATTCAAATCACAAAATTTCTAGTGTACAGACTGTATCGGTATTATATCACATTATGGGAGGGGACATTAAATTTAAGTAGACATTATTAATTACATTATTAGTAGTAGTAATTACATTATTTGTACACAAAATCTGTATTGTAACTTTTTTTTTAAAGAAATTAGATGCAGGGAGTAACCTGGATAAGTATCTGCCATTTTAATACAGTATGTCTTTTAAAAGTAGTAGCCCAGGCATTTACTCGAAAAATGAGAGAGAGAGAGAGAGAGAGACAGACAGAGACAGGGAGACATAAAGAGACAGGGCGAGAGACAGAGAAAGAAAGAAAGAGAGACAGTTAGACACACAGGAGAGACAGACACAGAAAGCAAGAGTTGCGCTGTAACGCGCTGTTGCGCCGTTAGTTGTTTTTTTGAGACAAACAACTTTGATAAAAAATAAGCAGAAACAGCGCTGCCCGCAAGCCTTTGCTGTTCTCTTTCTTAGTAGAGCCGCTCTTAAACTACACAGACATCAGAGCTGCTCGCTCCTCGCGGCCGTGGTCTATTTTCTTTATCCTGTTCCAACGCTTTCCACGTTCGATTAGCAATGTCTCCGTGTCGTCATTAAAAGTTGTAACGAAACAAACGTGCTATACTGTACTAAAGTGTTTATAAACATGTGTAAAAATGTAATACATGAATGTGTGACAGCATCCACAATATTGCAAAAACCATATCGTGGCACAACTCAATACCGGTTTTCATGTTAATACCCGTTTACCACCAACCCCTAGTATGTAAGTAAAATGTCCTGATAATAAGGAAGAGGCGAGACGGGAGAGTGGTCAGACCTGTCTGGACCTGTCTTGGTTCCACACGTCTTCTGTTCTTGCTGTGCTGTCGGTTCAGTTTGTCCAGTCCGTCAGACTCGTCAATGTGCAGCAGAGCGCTGGCCGCACCGTTACGGTTCTCACAGCCGTCATCACCTCCTGTATCACACACATTTACTCTAGTGTTGTGTGACATAAAACACACTATTTGTGATTTTAAAGCAGCTCTAGTCCTGTAAGGTTAATCACATTAATCATTAAATGAATCCTGTTCCGAGTTTAAAAAGCCACAAATTCAGACAATTGTTACCAGTGTTTAATTTCTATTATGAATGGTTACAATTATTAATAATCGGCCTGGTTTTGATGAGCAAAGTGCATGACAGTCTTGGAAATCACGAAGCTGAACAACTAGTACATCACCTGATTTGAAAACAAGGCACTTTACTAAAAACAAAACATCGTGGGAACAACCCTTACAAGTTTATTTTTACTTTAGCAAATACGATTTAGGGACAGAAAGTCTCACACAGTAACTTCTCTCATCTCGCCTCATTTTACACAGCATGTTGAAAGAAACTAAAGACTAAAGCTTCTGTAGCCTCGTGATTGGACCAATCAGTGCCTCTGCCGTTCTGTTAAAAAACATTTCACTTAATCTTTTATGTATGAGCACATGAATAATATAGAAAATCCAATCAAATCACTGCACACAAGAAACATGATCTTGTTCAAGTTTTTGAAGGAAAAATATTTTTTTAAAACACTGTGTGTTGTGTATACAGTAAAAAAAAAACTGCATCATATATACGTATTTAAACGCACAGGCACCTGATGTAAATACATGTAAATACAATTATCAGTTTAGGAACTGAAGTCAAATCGAGTTCAATATAAAAATGACTCTGATTGGACAGGGAACCCAAGCGCTGTGATCTGGACATCGCTACTACCGACGTCTCAGGTAGACCGGAAGCACATTTAAAGTATATATTGTCCACACATATGAAATGATCCACCACAATCAATTGCGGTCACACTCTAAACCTGCAGCTACAGCACGAGATGAAAAGAGGAAGTGGTACAAGCATCCTGACCGTAAGCGGCCGCCCAGGCTACGGGCATGAAGTCCTTGCTGAGGGCCGTGCTGTCATAGGATCGGTCCGGAGGAACAGGCTCCTCACCTCCCACCACCACCTCCATGTATACTTCATCTGATAGCTTCGAGCCACCTGCGCAACAATGAAGACAGGCCTGAAGAAGGTTGGGGAGTTTCTGGTGAACCCAAAGGTGCTCTGAGGGTCCACACTCATGTCAGACAGGACTTGAACATCATGAGTCACTGAGATTCAATGAACCATTGTTCAGTCATTTTGATGAAGGTCTAATAAATTCAAATTTTACTTAACACATAAACATTGTACATGGTACAACATGTTTTTAATAGAATAAATGCATCTCAATTAGAGCTGCACGATTCTGGAAAAAATGATAATCACTTTTTTTTTCTCATTTTTTTGCCTAGAATAAAGATCACGATTCTTTATTGATATTTTATTATTTAAAAAATTCAACCCTGAAAATCAGGATGTCAAACATCAATATAATAACACATATTATTCTTTGCTTTAAATTTGAATAGATAGAATGAAAAATATAAATGTAATGTAAAAGTAATGTTGAAAAAAAAAAAATCACCATTAAAAAAACTTTTTGAAAAAAATCACCATTAAACATAATAAAAATAAGCATTCCAAACTACAGTATTTTGTACAGTAGAGGACAAAATTATTAGCTTTGTTTAAAAGCACTTTTGAAATACTCATCAAACAATGATTATTTTAGGGGGGCTAATAATTTTGTAATGAATTTTGCTATTAAACTGTAGATGTTTGCTGTATGTGGTTTGCACACACATTTCAGAATAAAATCCTTTTTCAGGTAATAGAATGTCGGAGTTGATACTCTACCGTTGTATTTAATCATTCATTCAACCGCTGCTCAACTCACATACATACACTAGTTCGGGTAATTGGCGCGCGTGATCGCAGCAGCGCAAAACCGCAGGGGACCGTCACGTGCCGCAGGGGGCCGTCACGTCATCACGCCTACGGAAGGCGCCGCAAAAAACCACAGAAGTAATGCAAGATCATCTTTCATTTATAACATTTAAATGATCAATCGCCGTTTTGCTCGATGCGCGCGAGCGTTCAGACAGAAACCACTCTTCTCGTCCGCTCACGTGAGCAAAAATTTATAATAGTGTTATAATAGAGAGTTATAATAGGCAGAGTCGTATAAATCCTGGATTCAGATCGTGATGATGCAGGATCGAGATCGCAATCTTTTAACGATTAATCGTGCAGCTCTAATGTCAATTCATCTGACTTTGTACGTTTGTCTTTTGTTCATTAAAATGCACAAAGTCAGATGAATATACAGACTGAAATCCAGACAGGAAGTGTGATGTGTATTGTAATGAATGTGTTTTCCTGTTGTTCCTCACCATCAGTCTGTGTGTGGTGTCGGTCTCCCACAGACATATAAACCATCTTCTCCCTCAGAGGCCGGACCACCGGCTGAGCCACAGACCCTGTCTCGCTGTCGGTCATGTCCACCGTCTCTCCTGCAAAAATTGACCCGTCAGATAAACTGTCAGCAGCACTTTTAGGGGACGTTGCAAAGTTTGTAGTAGTAAATTCTGTTAACGGACAGAAACAAAGGCAAACATCTCTGCGGTTCCTCACCAAGGTCATCCTCTCCCGAGTCGGCTTTAAAGATGTAAACTTTAATAACTTCCTGTCCGTCCTCGTCCTTTTCCACCTCATGGTCGTCGATGGAGCCGTCCACAGTCACGTCTTCACCGTCTCCTGACACCATTTTACCGGTGTCGTCCACTGCGAGCACACACACACACACCAGCGTGAGAAGGTTTATATGTTGATTGTTAAGGTTTATATGAAGGTTGTGATTCTCAAAGTGGGGAGACCATTAGAAGAAGAAAACATACCCTATGTTGTTCTGTCTTTTTCCACAAGATTGTAAATAGTTTTTTGCAAGCACAATTTAATTTTAATGTGTAGTAGTGAAATTCTTTTTGCTAATTAGGGGCCAGATGTTTTATAGGTTTAAAAGAGAGCATGACAAAAGCTTGAGAACCAAAGATTTTAACAATATATTTAAACATTCTATCTTCCTCTCTCTCTGTTTGCATACTAATATCAGTCCGTCTATATATCTATCTATCCGTCTATTTTTCAATCCGTCTATCAACCTATCCATCCATCCTCCCATCTATCTATCCATCTTTCATCAATACATCTATCCCAGTCAGTTTATCTATCCATGTATCTATTATTTATTCACCTGTCTGTCTGTCCATTCATCCATCTCTGTAAATCCCAGTCTGTCTGTCCATCTATATATGGAACACCCCCTCTATCTCACCTTGTCCATCCAGCCAACTATCTATTCTCCTGGTCTGTCTGTCTATCGTCTGTCTCTCCAATTTCCATCTGTCACATATCACTAAAGGCACAACTGATTTGCCTAATCGTCTGTCAACACATCTAGAGATCGGTTATTTAACTAGTTTTAGGTTAATAGCCTAAAATGATGGCAGCTTTTGTGAAGTGATGAAGTGAATTACAGGAGATCATCAGATAGTCTCCACAGCCGTCAGAGTCGTGTTCCTGGTCCAGTCCGTCCTGATCTCTACCGTCTGCCACCAGAACATCCTCAGTCATCTCTGCCATGGCAATCCCACCATCGTCCTCCTCGCCCTCCAGTGACATCACGCAGGTCTCCACGGCAACACCCTCGTCATCGTCGCAGTGCACATACTCTGCGACCACGTCCTCCACCGCGTCCTGGATGACGAGCTCGTCGGAGGAGAATCCCTGCACGGAGCCTCCCTCCCCCTCCACCTCCGACACCAGCACCGTTTCCTGGAGCTCCACCACGTACTCCTCCTCTTCCTCCCCGCCACCGCCTGTACCTACAACACCAGAAACAATTCACAACGTTTTATTTGTTAGGTTTCTTGACTAATATATATTGTAGGTTTATAAAGGTGTACACATTAATATACTGTATATACACACAAAGATGCTGATGAATAGACAAAGAGATGAATGACAACAGACAGATGAGAGAAAGACAAAAAACACTGACATTGTTTATTGCACTTGTTGTATTAGTGTTATCTACATTATGTATATTCCCTTAATATAGAAACATATCTATATTAATATCTATATATATATTATCATATACCGGTATATATATATATATATATATATATATA
>SOMO01000053.1:672493-692195 GCA_028128575.1 Paedocypris carbunculus | reverse complement strand
GGTGTTTTAACTAGTGCCACTTAAAACGTTCACAACTTCAAATGATTGAAACAAAATTGTCTAATTTTGCTTTTTGCAAAGTAATGAAAAACTACAAACTCACAATATCATCCAAGTTGACGTTTGCTCCCCTTCGGATGAGCTCCTGCACAATCTCCAGGCTCCCTTGTTCTGCTGCCACCATCAGAGCCGTCTGCCAATTCTAACAGTTTGACAGTTAGAAGTTAGATGAATGCATTGCTGAGATGAGACGTGAGATTTATTGAGCCCAATATTGCTTTAACCTGTAAGAGTTAGGGTTAAAGTTGAAAGTGATTTGTTAATGGTTAAGGAAAGTGACTTACTTCACTTCTAATATCCACATCTCGGTACTTATCCAGATAAGCCTTGACTGCAGGCAGGTTTTCTTCTTGTATGTATCTAAAAAGCCTAGAGGTGCTCAGGGAGCTCATCATCAGCAAGCTTCTCCTATCCATGCTTCATACATTCACTTTATAGAACTATAGAAATTCTTTTAAGAGCCTGGGATGTTGTTCCCTACATAAAATATTCTAAATGTCCGCTGTAGTTTATTCCGGTCGATATTTAGAACGCCTCCAAACATAGTATTGTTGGNACACACACACACACACAATATCTGTGTCTTAAGAAAAACTGAGCTTTGGGTACGAAATTATGTCACCCTGACTCGTTGATGGAAGGATGATGTAGTTGAAAGTGCATTTTATTGTAACAAAAGGAAATTTTGCACACTAAGCATTACACACAATTCATGCCAATTATACAGACAAATCTAAAACATCACGTTTTCATTGGAACACTGAAACTACTACAACACCAAACNAATATCTGTGTCTTAAGAAAAACTGAGCTTTGGGTACGAAATGATGTCACCCTGACTCGTTGATGGAAGGATGATGTAGTTGAAAGTGCATTTTATTGTAACAAAAGGAAATTTTGCACACTAAGCATTACACACAATTCATGCCAATTATACAGACAAATCTAAAACATCACGTTTTCATTGGAACACTGAAACTACTACAACACCAAACGTCACTGAAGTTCAACCTGAAGGTCGTTTTACTTCCTAATGAACTTCACTGCACGCAACACTCCCAACTCTGGAATAACAGCAATTTTACAACACGTGTGTGACTTAATCTTCACTGTCCAGTGTTCACTAAAACATTTTGTCCAAAAAACTCCACGTATCAGGATTAAACACATGAGCTAGATAAGAAACACAGGTTTCTCATCACATTCTCATGGATTTGAAACCATAAGAAGGAAAAGAGAGAGAGAGAGAGAGAGAGAGTAAAAAAAAGAGTGAAGTTAGAAACTCTGTGTGTGTGTGTGTGTGTGTGTGTGTGTGTGTGTGTGTGTGTGTGTGTGTGTAGTAATCAGGGAGAAGCAGGGAGAAAAACCAACATTACAGTATTAAACCACAAAACATGCAACAAACACAAAAAAGTGATGTATTTCCTGCGATGAGCCACGTGAGACTCTCACAGGACACTCTCACGCTCCTCAGCCCCATCCGTTACGGACATAGTGGACCTCTTCTGAAGAACTCCGCGCAGGTTCTGGTTGGCCAGTGTGATGTTGTCGGTGCTGGAGCCCGGTGATATGATGAGTNAAACATTACAGTATTAAACCACAAAACATGCAACAAACACAAAAAAGTGATGTATTTCCTGCGATGAGCCACGTGAGACTCTCACAGGACACTCTCACGCTCCTCAGCCCCATCCGTTACGGACATAGTGGACCTCTTCTGAAGAACTCCGCGCAGGTTCTGGTTGGCCAGTGTGATGTTGTCGGTGCTGGAGCCCGGTGATATGATGAGTGAAGGACAGTCTGGCCTTTCCTCCGTCGTGCTGTTGTCCAGGTGGTTGTTAAGAGAAGAGACGTTGAGGTTGCTCACCACTGAAGCAGGCCAGATCTCCTCAGGGCTACTGGCCAGCAGGCTGCTGTCAGACGGAGCGTCCGAGCAGATGGACATCCGGGCCACAGCTTCCTCTTGCAGGTTGCTCAGACGGTGTGGTAGGACTCTTTTCTTCACTGGACTCTCAAGAACCAGCTCGATCAGACGACCTCCTTCCTCCTCCTCCTCCTCAAACTTCACGTCATCTTGGGTTGGTCCGGACTCTTCATCCCGCAGTGAGCGGTCAGAAGAGCCGCTACTGGACACTCCACAGTTGGATGGCGTTTTATCTAAAAGGCCCAAATCCGGTTCTGCAGGTTCCCAGGCTTTCTTGCTTAGCAGAGGGGTGGCATCCTCATCCTCAACCTCCTCATCCCCAGACTCCTCTTCGTTGCTAGGGACACTGTGATAACAAGGACCCTGGCCTTTGGTCTTGGTTCGGAGTGAGAACTTTCTGGCAGAACCATGCTCAGACTTCTCATCCTCCTCTTCTGTGATGGGATCCAGACCGGTTTCAGGAGCAGTGGAGATGTCCACTGTGGTTTCTGCAGGTTTTGAGGGCTCTTTGGTGGTTTTGTGTCCCTGCTGCTCACAGTCTTTGGTCTTCTCCTCGGCGTGGATCAGATTGGCCGGGGCTCGAGCTGGACTCTCCCGTCCCACAGCCGCGGCCTCCAGCTGGGACATGTGGCAGATGTACTCCTGATAAGCGCTGTGGTACTCGGCCTGTTGCTTGTCTGTCAGTTTGCAGATGTCATTGGTAGATTCTTGAGAGTTTAGACTGGAGATGCTGGGCGTTCTGTGAGAGTTGGCCTTAAGATCAAGGACACACAAAATGTTAGAAAGAGACGAGATGCTTTCAATTCANACTGAAAAGCAGAAGCTCCACTAAACTCTGATAAAAAGGCGCAGCGACAACAAAACAGTATCTGGTTTCCTTGTTCCTAACGTGCATTCATACGCGCTTTGTCTCCATGAATATAATTACCACCTCTGAATGGTGAGCACCTGTGTTTATCTATAGAAAGTCAGCGCGTCCTGATGAATGTGTTTGTGCACAGCAGTATCACGCACCAGCCAGTGGGCATTGTGTTGTCTGGTGGGCTCCTCCAGCCCCACAGCGCTGAGCTCTTCAAAACTGAGGTTGAGGCTGTACGAGAAGTTTCCTGGGTGGACGGTCACGTCTTGCTGTGCTTCCGAAGGCCCGTGAGGTTCGGGTTGAGTCAACACGCTGCTGCCCTGCTCGCTGNGAGAAGTTTCCTGGGTGGACGGTCACGTCTTGCTGTGCTTCCGAAGGCCCGTGAGGTTCGGGTTGAGTCAACACGCTGCTGCCCTGCTCGCTGCACGCTCGCGATTCATCATGCAGCAGCTGCTTCTCTGCATGACGCTGCTCCAGAACCTACCACACAACCGCAGNGCTGCTGCCCTGCTCGCTGCACGCTCGCGATTCATCATGCAGCAGCTGCTTCTCTGCATGACGCTGCTCCAGAACCTACCACACAACCGCAGCGCACACACATTACCACCCGTTCATCTGAATCTCTGGTAGACAATGAGGGAAGCAATAGCAAAACTTGTACGCCCATTCATAGTCATATCCTTCATAACCATAAGTCTGGCCGGAAGGATTCTTGTTCTTGACAGTTCTAAGCATTGAAGTTTGGAAAGTGGGATTAGGTTTTTGAAAAGGATACAACAGTCAGCAATGCCCATTTCCCAAGAATTTTGGTGTAGAGGGACTAGGAAAACAAAATGGCTGACGATGGCGAGCTGATGCCACTTTATTTATCAGCGTTACAGTCAGTGGACCTCTTTGAAATTTTTGTGAATCCGGTTGCGATTTATGTGTCTTGAGATGTCATAAAATGCTGGATAACCTAGGGCGATTATTACCCTCCTACATTCAGAAAGCTCCATCTTGGACCAGATACAATAGTTTGAATTAGGGCAAATGGAAATCTGATCTAAATGTGCTTCATATTTCAACTCCATCATTCCTTGCACACTATAGAGAGTAAAACTGTGTGCTTAATATTACGTGACATGATAATTCTGTGATCTGACAGTGTAATGTTGGAAGTCTCACCATGCTCCTGAAGAGATGCCAGTCACCAAAATTCATGTTCATTTCCTTCTTGAGCTCATCAAGGTTGCACTGAGACAAAACTCTTCCGTTCACATTGGCCTAAGACAACACAATTGAACATTTTGAGAAAGGATGGACATGAAATGCTTCAGTAAACCTGTATTCATGACACTTGGTTAATTACAGACTGGACAAGCTGAGATGAATACTGAATAGATAGTATTTTAAAACCAAACTGTAGTACTACTTTACTTACTTTTTTAATGGTGGCGATATACTGCTCCAGCATGTCCGCATCCAAACCCTGGATTGTCCCCATCTTCTCACACACAGCCTCGATATTTAAGGAACTGAGAGGAAACTGAGGCCCTGTAGAAACCACAGAACCTGGGCCCTGTGAAGACACCAGGTCACACATTCAGTTCATGAAGATGTCTGGCTACATCAGCCCAAACAAACCACAGCAGCTGAATTTATAAGAAAAGGCAACAGACAATTCTAAAACTAGAAATATCTTGAATGAGTTGTTGCAAATTGTAATCATTGGTTGAAATCACAAGCAAGAAGCAATTTATTTGTGATACTATAGCTGTTCTTTTGGTCTGCTTGAGGATGTAGCATTGCTTTGTGACTACGAATCTTGCCCACTATGATGACTGAGTCATGTATCTATACTGTAACTTGGTCAGTTTGCCCATTTAATGTGTTTAGATACAGAGAAACTAGAAGCTTTCCAGACCATNACGACCCTCACTGGAGTCTTCTCTGATTACACTCTGATTCAGAGACACATTATGGATGAAATGAAGAAAGACAGAAAAAGAGTCACAGAACAGCAAGGAGAATGATTTGAACCAAAGATGATTAGCTAAATTGACTTTGGTCCTTTTACATTCAAGAAACTCCGTCAAGTCTTGAATGGGACAGTAAAATACATGCAATATCAAATTGTGAGTTTTACTTAGTGAAAAGGTAAATAATGTAGATAATAATAGTCACCATATCCATATCCTTTGTAAGAAATTGACTGAGACTCTAGTACAGTAAAACAGGTTTTAGACACTAGTGTGGAAATAAGGAAAAGTTGAAGAACACTTGTGCTTGCCTACTGCTAATGTCAACTGTCAAAAGAAACTGTTAAAAATATGTAAAATGAACTATTGATGCCATAGACAAGCAAGTAATTGCACAAGCCTTGAGCTGTTTGAGAGATAAAAAAGGAACTTGAAATAAAGGATTTTCATGATGATGATTTTCATGACAATGTACTTACTAGTCCCAGACTAGGGTCCTTATGGAGTTTAGTAGCAGGGCGTGAGAGGGCAAGATGAGGGTTACCGGGATAATGGCGGGGCAGGTGATAAACATGATGAGGAAAATATGGCTATGGAGGTAGAGAGAAAACACAAACGTTCAAGGAACTGGAAAGCAAGTGTCAGGTGAGGTTGTGAATTGCTGTACACAGTGACTAGTTTTCTTTTNAGAAGATATTTTGGACATTTCTCTCCAGAAGTTTGTGGAAAGGAAGACCCAGCACACAGTGGAGGGACTACCGTTCAAATCCACAAAATTAGATTTGAACAGGTGTCCATTGTAGGCAAGTTTAAACAAAAATTTCAATAAACACTGTCGAATGGAAAACCTCATCTTGATTAGAACCTTCCTTCCAACCTTATCCACTTATTTGGAAGAAAGGGCAAAAATGCAATTATTCAAGTATCTAAACACATTAACCCAAGTGACAAAGTTAGCAAACATGAGGGTTTGGTCAGGTACCTTTTTCATTCTGTAGGGTTGAGCTTTGATCTGGGAGCGACAAAAGAAGACAGGAGGTGAGGAAGGGAAATATTAGGCCACATGCGTTAATCATAAAAAGAAAATCAACTGAACAAATCTTGGTGGCTCGGGTACAAGGTTAACTAACTTCATGCAAAAGTCTCAACTGCACAAAAACATTGCAAAATTAAAGTACCACTTAAACATATTTTTAAGGAGAGATTTTAAAAAGTGATAAACAGTATGACTAAAAAGAGGATTTGGGGACAGATGATTGGAGTGTAAGTAGCGTGAGGTGTTCGCGAGGAAGAAAACAGCTGTTACTGCTGATAAGAGCCGCCACATCAGTGCTGCATCCTCACACTGATAGAGCGGATCAAATGATTGAGCGTTTTGTGTGTACTAATGCAGGCACATACATTCACACGGGTAAAGTTACCATAGAGGGGGATGTAGGAGAGGGACGACCCTCACTGGAGTCTTCTCTGATTACACTCTGATTCAGAGACACATTATGGATGAAATGAAGAAAGACAGAAAAAGAGTCACAGAACAGCAAGGAGAATGATTTGAACCAAAGATGATTAGCTAAATTGACTTTGGTCCTTTTACATTCAAGAAACTCCGTCAAGTCTTGAATGGGACAGTAAAATACATGCAATATCAAATTGTGAGTTTTACTTAGTGAAAAGGTAAAGAATGTAGATAATAATAGTCACCATATCCATATCCTTTGTAAGAAATTGACTGAGACTCTAGTACAGTAAAACAGGTTTTAGACACTAGTGTGGAAATAAGGAAAAGTTGAAGAACACTTGTGCTTGACTACTGCTAATGTCAACTGTCAAAAGAAACTGTTAAAAATATGTAAAATGAACAATTTATTTATAATTACTATTGATGCCATAGACAAGCAAGTAATTGCACAAGCCTTGAGCTGTTTGAGAGATAAAAAAGGAACTTGAAATAAAGGATTTTCATGATGATGATTTTCATGACAATGTACTTACTAGTCCCAGACTAGGGTCCTTATGGAGTTTAGTAGCAGGGCGTGAGAGGGCAAGATGAGGGTTACCGGGATAATGGCGGGGCAGGTGATAAACATGATGAGGAAAATATGGCTATGGAGGTAGAGAGAAAACACAAACGTTCAAGGAACTGGAAAGCAAGTGTCAGGTGAGGTTGTGAATTGCTGTACACAGTGACTAGTTTTCTTTTTGCATTCACACATTTACACTTCAACTTTTTTTTATTATAAATTTAACACAACCTTTAGACACAGGTGTTTGAACATAAAATGCTTCCCCTGAAAACGATCAATTATTAAAATCATTGCTTCAAACCATGCCACAGTTAGTCTGATTAGAAATCTCACCCTGTTGTAGAAGGGGTGTTGGGGACCGGTCAGTCCACTAAAGTAGCTGCTGTGTGGTTGGGATGCTGGAAGGACTCCGGCTGGGGGGAATGTTCCAGCAAAAGATCCGGTTGGAGAGCAGGCCAACGATTGCTGCCCAAATCCAGACTGCGTCCGAGTAGAAGCCTCTTGCAGGGGAAGTGTGGGGTAGCTCACTGCTCCAAGATGCATCTGCTCTCGAGCATCTCGAACATCTAACATGAGAGTAATCACATGGCAGAGACTCAATATGATTAACACAACTTACTAAAGTTTAAATAAGTATCAGACTGGAGAAGATAGAGGACTTAAACAACTTGCAATGTACATCTAGGGTTTATAGAAAATGGTCTGAAAATAAGACCATTATGTGNTTCACTTCACTGTGTGTAACTTCACTAGATTGTTAAATGCATATCTACAAATTAGATATGATCCCTCGAGGCAATATTGAAAAACTTTCTTGTTTCTTGAAATGTTTAATACACATGAACAATCCTTGTAGAAAATGTGTGAATTTTGATGTGTAAAGAACTGTCTTTGCCAATGCCAATTAGCTTGGTTGTTAAGGACTAGGCTTGTAGGTGAATATTTTATTGGTACCTGCAATGATCTCCCTTAGTTTGGGGTCCAAGTTGACGGTACATGGCAGGAACATCTCCACATCACGAGCGGTGAGAACAGGGGAATGTGAGGATAGAAACACTTCGAAACTACGAATATCGCCATCAATTTCTAGCAAAGGCTCCACATCTTTAGTTGTTGGAATATTTTTGGAGATCCTGAAATGAGATGTTAGTCATTACAATTGTAAAAAAATAAAAGTGAAATCATTTAACTAATTCAATTTAAATAGTAACAATTGTATATTGGTGTGTAGTCAATCGCACAGACTGATATTTCTCAAAAGCGTATTTTGTTCAATTTGGTTGTCAAAAATATGTCCATTGACACCTTGCACAAGGAGGGCAAGACCAAAAAGCAAAACAGGAGTCTAGAGAACAAAATGAGCAGCACAGGACACTCTGTGATTCAGTGTAAAGTTTGAGGCGTCTTTGCTGGTGGTAGTCGACTGGATTTCATGTATCGCACTACGGGATATTTTAGAACACTTTATGCTTGCTGCTGACCAACTTTATGAAGACGCAGATTGTATTTTCCAACAGGACTTCACCTCACACCTCACACTAATACCAGGACTATGGACCATGTTTTTAATTGACCAACAATGTTGCCTGACCTCAACCCTATAACATGTTTTGAAGATGTTTGTAGTGACTGACCTCTCATAGATAGTCCTCAGTGTGACCTGGTCAGTGACATCATCAGTCTCCTCAAGAAAGAGAATAATCCATGAAGTGCGGTAGGGCCACTCTTCAGTCAAGTTGATCCAGGAAGCCAGTCTGTCCCAGTTGAACAGGATCTGATTGGCTCGGAGCAGGCGTCCTGAGAGATTTTACAGACAACATACATAACTCGTACAAGCCATGTGAGACATTAACAGTCAAAAAGAAGAATGGGAATTAATAACAGTTCCCAACTGACCTGTTACTGAAACTATGTTGAGCAATCTTCTCATAGTTTGAGGGCTGATGTCACTGAACCAGTCCTCGGTGACCAACAGCTTGGTCAGATCAAAGGACATCTGTCGTGTGACCGAGCGCTGCATCTGTCTTCTGCGATACGTGTCCTATAGATAAGTTCATAGAGTATTGGTTAGAAAGTCCCAAACTTTCGTAACAAAGGATGCATGTTAGGACTACAAGGAAGGGAATCCTCAGACAAGAAACAGCAGAGTACTGTGCGCCTGAAATAAAGAGAGGCCAAGCAGAGGAGCCACTTAGCCTCCTGCCTCGGTGCCGCCGTGCCAGTGCTTTGTCACAGAGACCCACTGCTGCTGCACCCCATCATCAGTCAATGGCATCTCAGCGGGAAGAGTAAACAGACATTAAATCAATTACAGACGCTCCTCGCCACATCCAGGGTCCCTGAAATAATTGAAGCACTCTAGATTTTATAAATACTACGCATTCATACAATTTTTTTATACAACTACATATTCATGCAACCCTTCTAGATCTTCACATCATCCAAGACACACCATGAAGCAACTTGCAGGACATGAATGACTTCCTGTCAAATTGAAACTCTCGTCTTGGTTAGATTGACTTAAAAATATGATATCTGAGCGGTGAAAAAAAATGAAACATGTAAAGAAACTTGTTGATGGGAATGGTGGGGTCTCACCCGACGGGTTAGTGTGGATTTACTGCCATGTCTTCCCTGCTCTCCAAGACTGTTTAGGGACAGCTTTCTTTCAGTGTCTTCTTGCCATGCTACAGGCAGAGGTGAAAAAGATGTCCACTGGTTATTTTTAGCACTAATTAAACTTTTTAAAATGACGCTTCACCATCACTGTTGCTTTGTTCCGCATTTGCTGCGGTGGAAATGCAGAGTTTCTTGGCAGTGCTGAGTCCCCGGCTGTTCAGGAAGACAGGCAAGTGGATGATGTTTCGCATGTAGTCGTGGCCGTTGATGTTGGAGTCGCGTAGTACACTGTTGAGATTTTGATTTATGGCTTTGATGATGATGTGAGGGTCACTGGCAAAGATGGAGATGAAGGGACCTTTGGAAAAAAGCACTCTGACCTATAAATAGAAGAGACAAGACACATTTTTTATCAGCATTGAATTGTCCAAACCATTCTCCAGCATCTCAATGAGCTTCAAGACTGCAAAACTATCTCAAAGTAAAACAAAACAGTTGTGAAAGGGAATTGAACGTTGTTCTCAAGAGGTTGTCAGTGTTGGAAATCTCCCTGCAGGACCCGAGAGTTGTTTCCCGAAGCTTTCAGATGTGAAAGTGGCCTCTTACAATTTGCATTATCTATTAATACGAGCAATAAAGCTGAGTAGAGTACTACTCATTGAAAATATAACTCACTTTCACTTACTATTATTCAGTTACACAGGGGACACTGGTGTTTTACACTACAGGCCGCTACTNTAATACGAGCAATAAAGCTGAGTAGAGTACTACTCATTGAAAATATAACTCACTTTCACTTACTATTATTCAGTTACACAGGGGACACTATATACCTATATATAATAGACACTATATATAATGTTTTACACTACAGGCCGCTACTGATATTTTAAACACACCGTATCAAGCATCTGAAGAACTTTGTCTTGTTCGCAGGAATCAAGACCATCAATGATGACAGCCAGTCGAGTCTGATTCTGAGTGAAGCCATCAATGGTTTTAGCCATCTTAGCCATGAGCTCTACTTCACACTTTAAAACCTGAAACAAAAAAAGCAAAAAGATCAGATGTAAAATTAGTAGCATTGTAACACGTCTGTTGAATTCTAGGTGATATGTAGTTATACTACAATATTGATCATAGACAAGTATGAAGAAACGTGATTTAGTTTTTTTTTTTTTTGGAAAAAACAGATGACATTATATTATATTATATAATATAATATAATATAATGTAAAATATAAGACAAGTTCCTTTTTTATATTTTCCGCTCCATAATATATTTAATTCCTTACCCACTACTAAAATGCTAAAACTAAAATGCTTGTTCAACAGTCATTGCCATTTTTCCGGGCATTTGGCTTTGTCAGTGATGACTTTGTTCATACTCTAAATACTAATGGATTATGATTTGATTTTTGATTGTGAAAAACGGGCAATTCATATAAACTTGTACTATATGCACAAAAGAGTGAGACGGCTCTGACTCACCTTCATGAAGCCCTCACTCTTCAACTTGTGCATGTTGTTTGCCGCTTTGAGCAGCCTTGTTCTCTGAGAGTGTAGCACAGAGTCTGTCACATGCCACCAGGTTCTGCAGTTCAGAAGCACAGCCAGACCCACCACACTGGCCATGGCAATCAGAACGGCATTCACTGTGAGGTTCTCAGCCTCCACCTTGAAGATTGCTAGCAAGGTCAAGCCTGTGATCAGACAGCCCGACGTCAAAACAAAGAGCAGGAAGGAAGGGACGCAACATGTTTTTTTCCACTTCTTTCCTGTTGAAGAAATAACACATGTTGAATACATGGACCTTTCTAATAATCAACTTTACTGTCTCTAATCTTCAGACATACCTTGGGTTTCATCATTCTTAAAGACTCTGAACAGTCTGGTGGCTAAGAAGCCAAACTCTCTCTCACAGGCGTCAGACAGTGTGGCTATCATCTCAGCCATGGATGTCTCCCCTCCAACACTCGACAGACGATTATAGTCTGTGAACAGAAACCTAGACAGAAGGAGAACAGAAGGAAAAAAAGTATGAACATCTCTTAAGTAAGTGCATTTGGCATGACTATGAGCCATTGACAGCTGTACCTGACAGGTAAGGCTTTGGTGGTCTGCTCTGGAAGTTCAGGGGGATTGACAAACATGAGTTTGAGAAGCAGTTCCAGGTAGCCAATATGACGCGCCAGTCTAGTGCTAATGACCCAGGCCCAACTCCAGCCTTCTCCTGCTTTCCTCCCACCAAAGTACACCAAAACTGTAAACCAAGAGAACACAAACACTGTGAGGACAATATTTTATGCCATTACCTAAAGCTATAGTGTTTTAAAACCATAGCAAAAAGACATCACCATGTCTAAAATGCAACGCTGCTCTCTGGTGGACAAGTATGTAATACCATGGACCAGAGTGTGTTATAGGAAAAGTCCAACTATTGAAAAAAGTGGAGTGGACTTGCTTCAAGTGAAAGAGTCCAAGATTTTGAGGCTTTGTGTGGATGAGGGGAAAAAAAATGAACGAGAGATTGGAGCATCAGCAGCGGTTGCGGTCCATGTATCAGTCTGTTCTGGTGAAGACAGACCCAGAAAGCAAAGCTGTTAATGTACTGGGCACTTTTATAAGACTGGCGTGGACGGTCTTTGGGGTTGCGCCCAGAGGAGCAAAAAAAAAGGTTACAAGAAGGAGGGAATTCAGGGAAATATCGCACGTTTTTAGACTTGAGGAAAAAACTGGAAACCCACACAGGCACTAAGAGAACATACAAACTCAATAGACAGTCTTCAAATTGATCTTATCTGTTATTGGTTGCTCTGTGCTTTCACATGAATTAATGCACTTTTTTGACCAAACATAGTGTGAAATTCATTACCGAAGAAGCAATAAATGAGTGTGAGGAGGCTGAGGGCCGCAGCTATGGCCAGTTTAGGGTCAACGGCAAATCCCAAGATCAGAGCCACAGATCCACACAGCAGCAGGGTCAAAACCACCACCATCCAGGAGAACTGGAACAATGGTTCCACTTGCTGCCCAGCAAATGTTTTCATCTCATCTGTTAAAATAAATACCAATCATCATCTAAAGTAATCAGAAAATGACGAAGAACACCATTTTAACTCAATGAATTCAGAAAGTTGGAATCATACCTTCAAGCTTTTTGAGCAAAAAGGATTTGCCACTTCCCCATTGGGCATAAAGTCCCACACAGATGGGTGGCTGCATGGTGGGTTCACTCAAGATGTCTGCCAGAGCACTACTGTACAAGTCATAGCCCAGCATGTCTCCATCATACTCGGAAGGAGACAGGTGTTCTGAGGGAGAAGATCAAAAGTCATGCATGATGTAAAACATCAAGCTTTGCTCCAAATATATCATTAAAAAACGGTTTGCTATTTTTAAATTGTGTTTGGTAGTAATGACACACTCACTAGCACCAAAAATCTGGGTGAGGATACTCTTCTGATGGGTGCAGTCAATGTTGTACGGGGTTTCTCCCTCTTTGTTGGGCCGATAGAGCAGACGTCCATCCTTAGGGTTTCTCAAAAGCAACTCAGCAAGTTTACGGCTTCGTCCACGAATGGCAATATGCAGAGCTGTGTCACCTTTCTGAGATTATAAAAGGAGTTATACATGAATACATACGAGAAATCAATCTATAATTAAATTGAACTTTGAAAACACTGGAACACAGTTATCACCTTGTCCACAGCTGACACCTTGGCACCTTTGTCCAAAAGTAGCTCCACGATTTCAATATTTCTCATTTTGGTGGCTTTTATGAGAGGTGTCTCTGCATCCTGACAAATGAAACAAAGCAGAGAAGAATGTGGTAGTCTTATGCCAAAAACTCATTCAGTAAAATCATAGATAATATAGAGTAAGACGCTGGTAATAAATGACCCAGGAAAAGACGTACCTTTGTGTAGGCCTCCGTATCAGGGTTGCATTGCAGAATGTCTCGCACCATGGTTGCATTGCCTTTCTCTACAGCCCAGTAAAGAGCAGTTTTGCCATCCTGTTATTAGGAGCCACAAAGAATTACCTTACTTGGGCTCAATGTGACCTCTACTGTTATAAGCACAAGTTAATATCACAAGGTGTAAAGGACGTTCAAACAAAGCCTCTATTCTGTCTCAGAAAACCACTCAGGATGCAGTGATGATTGATTCCACTGATTAAATAAGAGTACAAACAGTGGAGTTTGTAAAAGATGCAGTTACCTGGCCTTTGACGTCAATATCAGCGTATTTGTTAAGCAAAGCCCGGACTATCTCCACATGGCCTCCTCTTACAGCGCCAATAAGCACGGTATCTNGTGATGATTGATTCCACTGATTAAATAAGAGTACAAACAGTGGAGTTTCTAAAAGATGCAGTTACCTGGCCTTTGACGTCAATATCAGCGTATTTGTTAAGCAAAGCCCGGACAATCTCCACATGGCCTCCTCTTACAGCGCCAATAAGCACGGTATCTCCACTCTGTGATGGACATCACACCACATGAATAAGACTACAAAACATTTGTATAAAGAAAATAAGTCACGTGATGTGAGAACACGTACCCGATCAGGGATGTTAACATAAGTGCCTGCGTCGAGCAAGTCCTGCACAATCTCAGTGTGGCCCTCAATAGCAGCGATCATNTGTATAAAGAAAATAAGTCACGTGATGTGAGAACACGTACCCGATCAGGGATGTTAACATAAGTGCCTGCGTCGAGCAAGTCCTGCACAATCTCAGTGTGGCCCTCAATAGCAGCGATCATTAGAGCGGTGTTGCCATCTTTATCAGTCATGTTCATGTTGGGATTTCTCTTAAGCAGCTCCTTCACCACGTCTGTGAAACCGCCACGCACCGCCACGATCAAAGCAGTCATCGAGTTCTGTAAAGGAGAGACAAAAAGGGAAAGATTTTTTTTTTGAATTGGTTTTGAATCTTTTATTAACCACTAATTAACCAATAGTGTTTAACAAATTACTCAGATTTGTGTTTTTTTACAACCTTTTTTGTATGTATTTATTACATAACACATACCGCTCCTTCTTGGTCCACATTGGCGCCGTTCTCCAGAAGATGCATTACACAGTTGTAATGTCCTTTCCTGGCGGCCCAGATGAGTGGAGTGGTGCCATACTGCAATAAAAAAAAAAAAAAAAAACTTATAGAAAACTGGATAATTTTGAATAACAACGCATGAATGTATATTATGTTTGCAGAGTAAAGTTTGCACATATAAAAACTGATTTACAATTACAGGGGAATTTAAATGAAATTGTAAACAGGATCACAGTCACAAATTGCTTATATGAACATATTAGTACATGTTTCTGGATGATATGGATTACAATAATAATCTTTAAGGCTTTTCAGCTTTTGTCTGAGGAAGTGGTTGCATGTAAAAGTAAATGTATATGTTTTAGGTTATTCCCACCATTTCTTGTGCAAAGAAAGATAAGGCACCTTGTCAGAACAGTTGACTTTGGCTCCGTGCTGAAGCAGCAGCTGAACAATCTCAGCATGACCTCTGCCTGCCGCCCAGATCACGGGATAAACACTGTACTGTTGGGTCAGACACAAATCAATTACATTCAACCGAATAAGTGACATGTAGGCTGTACGGTCAGACCTGTCCTGTGATGTTTGGGTTTGCTCCTTTATCCAGCAGTAAAGTTGCCACCTCGACACGGCCCTTATAAGCAGACCACGTGAGTGCGCTCCAGCCCCCCTGAACACAAACAAGCCAAGGCCATTAGTTTCCCACAAGACGCCTCCTAATAATAATAATGATCTCAGGCTCACAAGATTGTGTGGATAAACACATTTTCCCATTTCATTATGGAGCTTCACGCAGAGCAGATCTTCAAAATAGTGCATCGTATTCCAAGATTACTGGAATTGAATAGCGACGACCCAGTGGAAGACACACAGATTCACTAACTAAACAAATAGGGTTCTCCCCAGGGCTGCCTAATACACGGCGGCTTAGAAGAACTTTTTGTGTTCATGGTGGGTCGATGATGAGTGGTGGTCATCGCCGTTTAGGTCTTCAATGTGATCATTGAGGCAGAATGTTAGAGATGGCCTGATTCATTCATGTCAAAAACTGTTGAGTGTTCTGGAGCGTCTAATCGAGAAAGCACCTTGGTAGTTCACACTTGTACAAGGATAGCGTTCCTTGACCAAAGTGACAAAGACCATGTGCTGCCATCTTCATCTGACAGAAAACAATTTCTGTGGTAGAAACTTCTGTGTTGGCTCTCGGTGTGGAAACTATCAATGTGGATAATTAACCTTGATTTCCGATTTACCATTTTTTCGTTTAAAAGATGCTGATTTGTCTTAAGAAAATGTCTAGTGAGTTAGCAAAGACATGATTACACGATTTTCCAATTCAGGGGCTAATACAAGTTTCTTAAAGGAAACTAGAAACTATCTAACCCATGTGTGTCTAGCCTGGGGACCATGATCCTTTACAGAGATCCTTTTATCCAAAGCTGTTATTTTTGTAATTCATGGCCTGGCGATATGACGTGCTGATAGCACAAACTACAGATCCCAGAATGCAGTGCTTTAAATGTCTTACTTGGTATAAACAATACTGTAAACTTGTTACATTTAATTAAAATAAAAATTACTTAGAATTTGCTTCAACAAATTCTTTTAGTTATTTAGTTACTATTTTATTTATTTAGTTATTACTTTATATTAGTCATTTAAAGTTTACGTATTCATTCCGGAACAATATTCCTGTCTGTTTTTATCTATATTTATTATAAAAAAACATGTTGTGTTGGTGTGTTTTGTAAATGTTAATTCTGTTTGGCCTTGACTTAAAGCGGGCTTTGAATTTTGGCCCCTTTTGCAATTGAGTTTGAAGCCCCTTATCTAATCCATCAGTATAATGAATATGACTTTTACTGTAAAGTGGAAGTTTTAGACTCCAAGATTTGGCTGTGATAAAATATTTTCTTTAATTAACAATTTAGCAAATACAAATTAAATTACATTACAAAATAATTAATTTCACCACCAGACATATTTTTTAACCATTTAAATGTCTGAAACACTTAAAAAAGTAATCTGAAACTAAATAATCATATTAATTAAGTATAAAAACACGTACCATATCTCTATGCTCAACATTTGCATTATTCTCCAGCAGCTCCTTCACCACTTCTGCGTGTCCCTCTTTAGCAGCTGAGATCAGTGCGGTCCAGCAATCCTTACACAACAAAAAAAAATGGTTGAGTAATCACCATTCAGCATTTCAGAAAATCTGTGGAGCATCAGAACATACCAGCTGGTCGTACCAGGTGCTCATAGTGAAGCTTTTCGAAAGAAAAGTTATTTAATAAAAGCGTCTCTGCGCTGGTGAAGCTCAGCGTCCGTGTAAACAGTCGTGATTCTGTCTTTAAGAAAATGACTAGGTGGCAATTATATCAATTCTGCGATCCACCTACACCTATGAACTCATACGTCTGGTAGAAGTACCACGCCTATGCTTAAAAAAGCCAGAAACATGCCAAAGCTTCGGANTCTTCTCTGTTATTCAGATTTATCTAATTATCTCTTATTTAAATCATACATGTTTTAAAAATTCTTAATTTTTAGCACTATTTTAAGCGTAAACTGGGTATTTCCAAAAAACTAATTTGATTTACTCTTAAATTGGAAATCATAATTTACATTTTGCATCTCAATAATATGAATATAATTTGTGAACATGAATTATACAAAATGTGTACAGGGCTAGATTCAGCCTCTTCGATTTTAGTAACAAACTTACGATATCATCCAAGTTGACGTTCGCTCCCCTCCGAATGAGCTCCTGCAAAATCTCCAGGCTCCCTTGTTCTGCTGCCACCATCAGAGCCGTCTGTCCATTCTAACATGCACCAGAAAATGACTTTTAATTTCCCGCCCCTATAATCCCTTAAACTGGAAGGAAAGTGACTTACTTCGCTTCGACTGTCCACCTCTCGGTACTTATCCAGATGAGCCTTGACTGCAGACAGGTTTTCCTCTTCCACGTAGCTGAAGAGACTCTGGGTGCTCAGGGAACTCATCTTCAGCGAGCTGCTCGCATCCATGTTCGGGTTCGGAGCTCCACTGGAAAATGTTGCGGAGAAGAGTAAACCCACATCATTAAATGAAATTTTCCTTTGTTCGGCCATTAGAAGAATGTAGCCAAACTTTTGGACCCCTATAGCTCTTAAGATAGACCTACTTTCCACACTGATGTGGAACAATGAGACGGTAACAAGAAGGGTCTTGCTGGATTGCACAAATCCCTCGGTTAATGATGAACCGCATCAGTCAGTAAGTGACCACCTTATCAACATGGCTAAGATTGATAGCAGTTAAAAGCCTCTAATGCTGCCTGTGCAATTCTCAACCGCATTTATTTATTTTTTTCCTTTTATACTAAAAGTTGCTTTATAGATTGCTTTTTTTGCTTGTAGGTTCCTCTGTTGTAGGCCAGTCGGCTCATTAAAATATAAGCAGATGTATAAAAAGCCATTTGCCAATTTCTGTCATAAAAACAAAAAAATTCAGTTAATGGGGTCAAGTCCCAAAACAAATCCTGTTACATAAGCCTAATATAACTTATTTGGGACAAAATTCTACTTAATTGGGAGAAACCATGTGAGAGAAAAAGTTTTATCAGAACAACAGTTTCCGGTACAGATCTGGAATGTGCACACAAAAAANTGTCTCTGGTTTCTCTGGTTCGGTTACATCTGACTCGGTTTCCATAGAGTAACCCGACGGCACCGAGGTGAACAGGTTCATCTCGACGTGAAAAGCAAATATTTCTCTGAAGTTTGTGAAGCCTCCAGCAGGTTTCGAGCAAATAAAAACGTTTGGTTATTCAATCAAAAAGCAAACTGCTTTATACGCGTAAGCAGATTTCCAAAGTGAGAGTGGCACGTGTTTACACTGCGCTGTCACAGAACACTCCGAATTCTACTAATGTAATAATTTAAATCTGACAAACGAGAGGATAAGTAAAACGCGTGATGTTTTGACAACACGCTTGGAACTGTCAAACCCTCATCACGTTCCCATATGACAACTTACATTGTTCCTAATGCCGACAAAGTGGTGCAAATTAATCCGTTGCGTGTTACATGTCACTTCTCTGTTCTTTGAAATCCGTCTGGTGTACGAGATTTAAAAACTACAGTACAGCCATTTTGTGCGAACGGGGGTGTGGAAGAAATCAAATTTGACTTGTCACGACCACGCCCACCAGGCGATAGCCACGCCCGTTTTCTTCCTTAAAAACTTGCATACCGGTAAGCATGTTTATTGTAAGCGTTAAGATGTACTGGTCTAAGAATAAAAGTAGCATAGATCCTATTGAGTGACTTTGACTTTTAGTGCATTTCCCACACAGAAACGGCAAAACAGCTAAAAAAAAAAATGCAACAAAGCACTTCAACAAAACAAAAATTCACAGAAAGAGCATTATAACTGCCTCATGAATTATGTTAAACAATATAATTGTAGCATGTTGTGCAAAATTNATTGCTTAGTATTCTTTAACTTGCTTTTGTGGTGGCTGCCGTGAGATGAAAATTTCTAATTTGTGGGACAAACAAATGTTCTATCTTTTTATCTATCTATCCATCCATGGATAGCCAAACTGGGATAAATTACTTAATTCTACAATCGAATATTGTTCTCTTCCATCAGCCTTTGTTCATCTGAACTGCTGACACACCCTTCAGTGGGTCCCATCTGTCCTCAGCAGCATCCCCGCAAAGAGCCAATCACACGGAGGATCACAAGAGCCCCTCAGCTGAATATTGCCTAAGCAAGGTTCTCCCCCAACCACACACAAAGACCAGTGAAGATAAGCTTTGTCTGACAGATAATTCTACTAGAACTTTACCCACAATAACTTTACTGAGCACACTCTGATTATGCAAACTCACCTTACGCAGCCTTCGCTGTGCTGTGGGTGCTTTTAGAGTCTGTCTGTGCTGCTGATGCTCCTCCACACTGTCACTCAGATGGTGTAGTGTGTACTAACAAGCCGGCTGGGGCTTTTCCTGTCACTCCTAGATGTACATGAATAATTCATGAGGGAGATCAATGCCCCACCTCCTTGTCCGGCATGCACAAAAAATTGGATTTTTCAATGATGTTTCACTATGAATATTAATAATCTTTATCTTTCCAAATGATTGTATATTGTGTTGCTCAATCGGTTGCAGAAAACTGGTGTTGGCAACCAATTTGGCAT
>SOMO01000053.1:648157-660957 GCA_028128575.1 Paedocypris carbunculus | reverse complement strand
TGTGTGTGTGTGTGTGTGTGTGTGTGTGTGTGTGTGTGTGTGTGTGTGTGTGTGTGTGTGTGTGTGTGTGTATTATGTATGTATGTATGTATGTATGTATGTATGTATGTATAAGTGTGCCTGCACTCTTTCTTTTTTCCCATTTCTGCTTATTTTTATTGTTTGCATTAATAAGCATGCATTTGGCTTAAACAAACTCGAAATGTTAAAGTACTGTTTTGAACAACAAAATCGTTTTTACATAAATAGTAAACAAAAAGTAAATGTGACAAAAGTCGTT
Organism: Paedocypris carbunculus; assembly: GCA_028128575.1. NCBI lineage: Eukaryota > Metazoa > Chordata > Actinopteri > Cypriniformes > Paedocypris > Paedocypris carbunculus. Next base: position 660,677 of record SOMO01000053.1, on the reverse strand, counting down.
TCCGTGACAGAAAAAAACAGCAGCATAGTGACTTTATTTTTACCCAGATGTTAATTAAAAACTATGGTCTTCATCACATGTACGTAACGCTAATGATCGAACGTTTTGCTGTCCAAACTCTTTTCCACCTTAAGGGGGGCGCTCACGTTCCTTGAGGCAAACCACTAATAGACCACGCCTCATGTTGTTCCTGATTGGCTACAAAGTAACTATGCTCGCACCTCATTGGCCACGTATGTCCCATTGAACGTCCTCCACCTTTGCTTTGTCAATTTCTGCGCTTTCATTGAAAACACACCGCGAGAGCCGCATCGACCTGAGCGTTACAGTAGTTCTCTGCGCTTCTGTCCTCCAACATATGACGGCTTTACCTCCGAATCGCGCTGTTTTCAACCGACCGGAGCAATTTTGCAAATGCACCACAAGGCGCGAAAAATAGCAGGCGTGTTTGTTTCGTAGAAGCTTTTCCTCGCCTGAGTTGGCTAATGGTTTTTATTAATCCAAACTTCTCGTAATCCGCCGGGAACAAAACACAACCACGATGGGACGCCCGGACGCTCACCTCGTGTCGCTTAATCTGTGAATCTTACAAGACAAGTGTTCTTCAACTGACCACTTGGAACATTGGAACGGATATCTGCGTTGTTTTGCGAAAGGAAATACGATGCCGGACCAAATAACAGTGGCAGAATTTGTGACGGAGACGAATGAAGATTATAAATCGCCCACCGCCTCAAACTTCACCACTCGAATGACTCACTGCAGGAACACGGTGACCGCACTAGAGGAGGTGAGATCCGACTAAACTTCATTCACCTGCTGGTTTTCAGATCGTTAAAACCTTACTGGGATTAATGCTTAACTTGCCCGACCACCACTAGAGACCCCAGCGATGGTCCTCCCCCTGGGGAACTAAACCGGGAGGCAAATCCTCACGTCCTCTTTGTTAGCGCCTCACCCTTTAGAACACTGCTGATGCATTGTCTCCTGTGATGAAGTCAAACAACACACAGCCCAGCAAGGCTGGAGATAATCTGGGTTGTGTTCAATAATCTGGCTGTAGGTTTGTTTGGAACACAGTGTTACACTTGATTCCACACCTGCAAGTTCCAAGGCCTGGTGTTAATCTGAAGTTTTAAGATCTATATACTTTAAACTTTAGATTTCAGTCCTTCCAGAGCTTACAAACTTATTCGAATTAGAGTTCTTTTAGGTTTCAAGTTGGTTTAAGGTCTCTGGACATAAGATGGCTGACCAACCAAGATCCAAATCTTCAGTTTACTTCTTTAATCTTGTTTACTTGTTGGACTGCTGGTCCAAGATGTTTAGCTATCGCTGATCTTCAAGTGGCGAAGGGTGGTTTGTTGGAATGTTCAAGATGAAAAGTGACCGAAGGTTGAAGGATTTATCAGACATTGTCTCGAATGTAACATACATTAACAAAAAAAAAACTTTTACAAGAAATAATCCCCAGAGTATGAATGAATGATTTCAGTGATGAATAGATTGTATAGAAACATCCAGCTCACGACTGAAGCTTCTTTCTTACAAGCCATAAATAGCATTTCTCAGCTCTACTAGAGATGTTTTGTTAAATGGAGGCAAACTCCTTTGGGATTATTATATGAAAAAAAAAATTGGATTATAATCTCTAGAGATGCTGTAGACCCGTTTTAGATGTGTTTTAACCCCGGGATACAATAAAGTTGGGTTTATTGTTCTCTCTTGCTTGTATACAGGCCCTTGTTTCTCCTTAAAAAGAGCAGTTCTATCGTAAAATGATCCTGTTTAATATTTTTGACCGTTCTTCGTGTCTTTGTCTGATTTAAAAATGGGTCCGAGTTGGTGCCACTGGATTAAAGTGTTCTTGTGCTTTTAATTCTGCAAAAGGGCGAGTGTTTTGCCGTCCCCTGGCTGCGTGTTCCTGCGAGGCATTCAGGAAGTCTGGCGCTAAATGATTGTTTTTGGTCTTCCTACTCTTGTACGCTGTTTTTTCACTCTTTGGCTTTGTGGTCAATCCTTCATGGGCATAAATAGAGCTGTTCGCATATTTGTAGTTTTATGGAACTTTTGTAAGTTGGGTTTTTTTTTTTTTTTATTATTTATTTGTCTGTGTCTGTGATGATGACCTTGGCAATATGACGTTTGATGGAAAATAAAGGGAATCTGTGTTTTTTATTCTGACATGTAGCAAATTGGTTTCACAATGGTTGAAGTGTTTATAGAGGCAGTCTGATCTTCTTCCAGGGTCTCTTGGGTCCTGTTAAGCCTTACTGGTGTATTTTTCTAATTATACAGTGAACATAATGATGGATTATTCAATTCATTTATTAATTCATTCATGTGCCTTATATTGGTGACAGTAGCCGGGTTTAAAAGCATAACTTTCCCCACCAAGGTAAAACAATGAACTCTTTTAGTGGGAATTTTTCTACTAAAATCTATTTAGAAAAAGCAGTAGAGACTCATACATTTACAGTATGCTATTGGATATTAGAGCTGACAGTAGATTACCGTTTGTACTAGACATTTTAGAGTGTGCTTCATTGCTGTAATTGTCATGATAGATTCTATTTGATTATATTCAATGGTAGATTTATTCTGCAAGTTTTGGTTTTATCCAGTGTGAATGTAAACTTGATTTATAGAGGATCTGTTTTTGCCTTGTGAGGTTAGATGAGGCATCCTTAGGAAGACTTGATACAGTTGAGTATATGCTTATTTAACATTGTGATATGGTTGTATTTTTGTTCTTGTGTTTATTTTGTATTACAATTAGTTTTTGCTCAATTTTTGGTTTGTATAATTTGTTACACTTCTGTTTGCTCACGCATTTATTGTAATTACAAATATATATTTTTTCAATGATACTATTTATATACAATGGTACACTAAATAGTAAAACAGTCTTCATCTTTAAACTTTTATTGTTAAAATATTTACAATGCTAAAACCTCAGAATGCTAATGGTTGTTTAAACAGCAGTTTTTGTGTTTCACTGATGTCATTATGACTGTAAAATCTGTCAAAAAACGAATTTCACAAACAGTTTTAGCTGAAAATCAAAAATGACACCTGGAAATGTTTTTCTTTTTTTGCAAAACCCTCTGTGGTTTGATTCCACGGCTTGATGTCCGGCTTCATACTGTGCCAAATAATTGTGTAGGCCTTCTGAATGACTGGATTGTAGAAGCATAGTTTGAAAATCACAACGGCATTTTTTTAGCGCCACTCTGAAACCTTGGCAGAAAAATTGTCTGTTGAAAAGCATGAAAAATAGTAGACGAGATATCTTGTTCAGTGTTATGTCATCGTACCTTGGTTTCTTCTTTGTTTTTGGTTTAATTGTCTAAACCAATTTGTCTTGAGTATCACATTATATTCAAGTTGAAAGTTATCATGACACACACACACACACACACACACACACACACACACACACACACAGTGGAATCGAATTTCCATACGATTTCGTTTTTTCGACATTGTTTTGTTTTTTTGGTCTACAGTCTGATGCAAACAATTTCAGATTGCTACTGCAGGTACACCGCTCTAGTAGAGCTATGTTGGGTGGCCAAAAAAAACAATCCAAGTGTTGAAAAGGCTGGAGATGCACTGTAAAAGTGATTGTAAGTGACCCAGCTGAGCAACCAGGGCTGTCACCAGCAGCTGCTGGCCAGAACAGGTGAGAACTGGGGGTCTGGAACTTGGTGATTGTCAGTAGCTGAAGCCACATTATCACCTGCTCTGCCGGGGCATAACTTTCCCCCGATGTCTTAAATCAGTTCTGTCAAAAGCAGTTCAGTGTTCAAAGAACACATCAAAGAATATGAAATTCTGGAGGTTCTAGTTATCATGATCACATTGTGTTTTGTAGATAAAATGACAGATTTTTTTTTTTTTTTTTTTTGCTTATGTTTTAAGTTAAGTTTTGTTATTTTTATGTTATTCAAATTTTGTGTATTTATGCTGGGATAATATGTTCTGTATTTCATAATATTTCATGTTACTTTTACAAAAAACATGTTAAAAGATGTTTTATATGTTTTGTAAAATGTTATCTTGTAAAAACGTTGTTTTGCTTTGTCAAGAAAAGTGTTTTTATTTATTTATTTAACTAAAATATTGAAATGACAAGATTTCTCAGCAGTCACTAAATTGTGGCAAACTGGAGTGACTGGGTAATATCTGACAAATGCTAAATGTTATTCTTATAGTTAGTCTCATGGTAAAATTTTAGTGTTTTTAGGTAGATGTGTGTGGATATCATAGTTCCGTATTCTAGTATGTGTTTTAGTTCAAGAGCATAGTGTGTGGACTGTGGTGTTTAAATGAAACCGTACTATTAAAAATGATCAGGAACCTTAATAAACTGTTCATATTCAGGCTGTATTTTGTATAGTTAGGTACGTGGAAATAAAAGCTCAAACAGACAATGAAAGTATAGACAAATATAGAAAGTAAAAGCTCAGATTAAAAGATAAGAACATGTATTACTAGTGATGATATTTTTGGCTAGAAATAGGCACAATGTTGTTTTAGAGTTGGTTGTATACACACAATATTAGCTAATGCTGTCACCAGGCTTTGATTTGTTGTCACATGGTAAAATATTGGATATTAAATCCCCAATGACACTTTGGAGAAGCTGGGCTGTGGAAATCTGAATTGATCTGCTTGGGTTCACAAGTGCATTGGGGCTTTGTTTGGTCAGTGTTAATGGGGGCAGGGAGACCCTCTGTCCAGGGGGTTTGTCACAGCTTCTGTGGGAAAACCCCCTTTTAAGACGGTTGTTAAGTGTCAGTCTCTGCTTCTTCATTAATGAAGTCTACTCATTGATCTGTTGATGTGTCCTTCAAGATTCCCAGAGTTGATCCATAGTCGTGTTGGACTGTCACTTTGGCTTTAAGCAAACCAAACGGATTACACGATTAGCTTTAGCATTTTTGATCATGGTTTACACAAATAGGCCAACAGGAGAATTGGAAAATTGCTTGTTAGCGAGAGTGTGAATGTGTGTGTCTGTGTGCCCTGCTCTGTGATTGGTTGGCTGTCCAAGGGATGTGTCCTGCCTTTAGGATCAGAGTTGATTGGCTTCAGCTCCTTGTGAACTAGAAATTGAAAAGGGTTTCAGCGGATAGAATTTTGATATCATTACAGATTTTTTTCTTCTGTTTTTTTTTTTTTTTATCACAATTAATTTTAGCATTTTACTTCTTTTGTATAAGGCACATGTTAATTTTTGTCTGTTGGAGAGGCGCGAGAAAGCCACATCACGTCCAGGTTTCAGCGTGATCTCTGGAGTGTGTCTATTTTTACTGCAGCTAAATTTTTAATGCTGTCACTTCTGGAAGCTCTTGAGCAATGCATCTGTGAAACGGTTCTGCTTCATATTTTTTGCCTCTCGACAAGCAACCATCTTTTGTTTTATATATATATATATTGTTTGGGCTGATGATGGTTTAGTAAAATTGATGGAAAAACAAATCCTATTTAGACTAGGTTTGTCATTACATATACACACGTACAATAACAATGCCTTTCAAATTAGTAGTAACAACTTCAAATGTAGGATTAGATTAGAATAAATTGTCAATAATCTAAGTACAAGTCAGAGCCAATGAAATTCAGTTAGCATCATTGCACTTAGTGATGAAGTCGAGAGCTAACAAACAAGTGAACAAATACACTTCAAATATATACTATATTATTAATATTGTACAACAGTAGAGTGCATCCAAAATGTAGGATGCACAATTTATGGTAAAAAATATTTCTGGTAAAATTTGGCGTCAACAACAACTTGTTTTTCAAACTACTAGTCTTAGAATCTGTCACAATTTGCTTATAATTTAATAAGATGCTTTATTAACCCCAGTGGGACAGTTGTGCCCACCTACCGTGCTGTTATTTTCACAAAAACTCAGTTGTAACATAGGGCCCTACTTCAGTACAATAACTTTTTCCTAAATGTTCGTACACACACACACACACACACACACACACACACACACACACACACACACACACACACACACACACACATAGAATACACAGCCTGTATATCAGCCTGGAGCTGTAGAAATGTGATTCAATGTCTTGCTCAAGGACTTGTGGTCCATAACAGTTTGAGATTCGAAGCTACAAACCTTTTAACATAAGTCCAACTGGCCTTCACTTGGCCACTGTAAACGCAGAAACTGTTCCTGATGCTGTGGACTTGTCCCCAGGGGACACATTTGGTCTTCATTTCACCAGATTGCACCTCCATCAGTCCCCTGGAGTTTACACACTCCCTTAAAATCGCTGCGAATTACAAAGTAGTCCTTAAAACCTCAGCCGGTGAGAGCACTGCACTGCTCTGCTCTGCAATGGAGGACTGTCTTTGGTAATGCTCAATTTAAGTCTAGGATTAACCTTTAAGTCAGCGGCCCGAGGGAGCTTTTATTTTCTTGGTGAGTTTTGGTGCTACGCTTTTGAGGTCTGTTGTAACGTGTGTGTATTCATGCTTGTTCAAGACTGAGGTTTACTTTGAAGTGGCCACCGAAGGGCAAAAGGTCTTCCTGTTGACAAGCGCTTCCACTACAGACAAATGGACCCATAAACTTTCACGAGAAGGGAAACACGAGGGAGTTTCCTTCGCTCAAACACACGTCTGAGTAGTTTGTGTAAACCAAACTTGTTTGACTAAATCCTCAAAGTTTCCAAGTTACGTTTTTCTTTCATTCGTCTTTGGCTTTTGCTGGTACCCTCGCACACTCCTTTAAGACAATGGAGGTTCTGTTGAGTTGAAACTCAGGACCAGCGCCATCCAGGCTGAGCTTCTCTCCGCACGGAAAACAACTGGTGGAGGAAGTGAAGGAAAAGTCTCACGTGTGATTTTGTCAAAATGGGCGTTTCAACTCCCAGAAGCTTCTATTTTTGCTGAGCACCTAAAGCCAATCTCACTCAGGACGCCTTGTTGCTCTAGTCTAGCGACCCTAATAGACGCTGTGAGCTGCTAAAGCAAAGATTTATAGAGTGAATTATCACTTCTTGTGATGACACACAGATTCTGTGTTATACTTTAATATTACGGCTAATTTTAAAGACTTCAAACCACTGGGATGGACTCTCCGGATTGTGGTAGGATTTCCTGACAAATTAGGACTGGGGTGCGAGTATGAGGTTTTTTGTTGCAGAGCCCATGCAAAGTCCCCATCCTTGCGTGGGTTTCCTCACGGTTTCCTGTTTCATCCCACAGTCCAAAAGCAGGCAGAAGTATCAGCGTTTTGAAAATTATACATAGGTCTGTGTGTGATTGTGTGTATTTGTGTCCCATGATTGGTAAGCCACCAATTTAGGGTGTGTATTTCAGTCTCAGAGTTGTTGGGATTGGTTCCAGCTCTCCGTGACCCACTGACCCAGTAATAAGTAAGTGGTAGATGATGCATGGATGAATGGATTGATTGGTGGATGGATGGATAGATGATATTAGGACTGCACATCCCTTTACAACGGGGTATTCTGTAACTCCTAAACTATTTGTTGCATGGTTTGTTGTCAAGATGTTTTGTATCATATGAATCAGATGTTCTAGTAACACAATTTATATCTTCATGGATTTTCTGAAATAAAAGAAAAGAAAATCGTCTGTATTTTTTATGAAAATAGACTCTTGACGCTTCTGAAGGTAAGGTACAGGACAAAATAATGCTTGTTGTAGAAGTGGTTTCGTGCAGTGCTGGTTCATGTGGTCAGACAAGTTACATTAACATTCTGTACCAAACATGATTACTCATTACATTTAAAGGAAACATGTCTAGCAGTTTTTTTTGTCTTGGTCGTTTATACTTGGCTCGCTAGCCTAAAAATGTGGGCACTGTTGGTCTCAAACATGCACAGGAAGTCTATTCTAGTTATAAGCGCAGAGAAGCCGCGAATAGTCTATAGTCAGGTGAATAATAACTGTAGTAACTTCCGAGCAACACGGCAGGAGCGCTTGGCTAAAGTCTGGTCATCTGTTTTTAAATGAGTTGCAGCTTTTTCTTGCTTTCCTTCTGTCTGTGTCAGAAACGAGTGCTGAATATGTGCTGCCACGTTCTTTCCGGGCTATTTGGTGTTGCTTGGCAAGTTTACACGGTCAGCTGGATTTACTCGGACTCTTCAAGTTTTTAAATAATGTTTCGATGTGTGGGTTGAAGGATAACGATGATTGGTAACCTAGTTTGGTGACTGACTGAATATTGGATTAAATTGTTTTCATTTTTATAGGAAACTTGTTTGTCTTTGGGCATTCTCCCACTGTGAAAACAAAAATGGTTATAAGAGATGGACAAAGTGGTTTTAATAGAGCCCAGTTAGGAAGAGTTACTATTTCATGCAAAGTGGGAGTTTACCGTATATTGCAGACTATAAGGCTCACATAAAATCTAAAAAAATGTTTAAAAATTGACCAACTGCCTTTTAAAAGTAGCGTAATTGTGTGCCTCGTCGATAAAGAAATATAGGATTTAGACGTTTATTAGTGATGCACCAAAAAATCTAATTCAGTGCGCCTTGTGATTCAAAATATATGGTAAAGCAAAACAATCACTCTAATGGTGGTTACCACATTCCAGCTTTCAACTCATTTTTCAGTTCGAAATCAAGTACCGTGTTATGCATTACAAACTTTATCTAATCCCTGGACACTAATCTCAGAAGCCTGTAAAAGTGTTTTTATGAGCTTAACTTTCCATGTCATGTTATGGAGACCAACTTTGTGTTGGCCATATCAAGTGGGATATTCGGGTTTTGTACACGCGACGTTTAGCACAGATACACGCCACTATTGCACAATGGACCTTCTGTGCTTTTTTCGTTTTTGTGTGGCACTTTAAGTGTGTGTGTGGAGGGAGTCATGCCATCCTGAATTAGAAAACCACAGTGGACTCTTTAAAAGACTGTTGCCATTATAAGTTTACATAAAATGTTTTACACATTATGCTTTAGTGAAACATTTGTGTTAGGCCATGACGCCAAATCAAGTCTTGTATTTCTTTGGGTTTATCTGTGCAGTAGTTGACACAATAACTGTTAATCATTTTATTCTAAAACATTAGATTTACTTCTGAATTGTTGTTGTTCATGTTTTGAGGATGTTACATAGTATATATTTTTTTTCAATCACATTTTTTCATTAATTTTTTTTTTTTTTTTTACTATTTACTTATATTGCCCGAAAATACAATCAGATATACATTACAACTTTATTTTAATTTAATTTTTAATACTTAAATATTTTATTATTTTTTTTTTTTAAATGATGAACATTTATCATTTATTTCCCATCATTTATTTTTATTTTATTTTTTTTTTCATGGTTTATTATCTCACCCGTGGCCTGGAAACCGTTGGAAACAATGGAATTTTTAAATAATTTTACATTTTGTGTGTAAATACTAATATTGTGTTCTCGAAGAGGCCTAGTGCCTACTATTATAAACAAATCTTTTCTAATGTACATTTTTACATGTTAATAATTGGTGAATGTATTTTAAATCACCTATATGTATGAAATTCAAATGTGTATTTGTGTGTATATATACACACACACACACACACACACACACACACACACACACACACACACCATTTTATTTAGCTTTATTGGTAACTTCCTGTAAATAATTGTTCATGGCGAGAGAGTGGGAGGAGTTTTGTGTTTTAATTTTAAAAGCGACTCTGCGAGAGAACCTGATCGTAACATTGCTATAACATTGACCGTGCGCTTTGTAATAAAAGCCCTACAGCAGGAAATATTTATAGTTTTTCGTGTTTTTTTATTTTAATTGTGTTGTAAGCTTGCACTCCAGTGCCTGTCACACTCTCACACACAGCACACAGAATGTAGTTTCTGCTGTTAGTCTGCACTGTAATACAGTTTTTATTCAAATGAAATGCAGAAAAAAGGCGAAAGAACCCAAACAGTCGTCCTTTCACTGCCTCTGACATTTGTTTGTCGAGTGAAAACATCTGATGCCTCGATGGAACCTGGACATAAATCAGCTCCTTTTTGTCCTCTGATGGGATAATTGCTTCCCTGATGCCTCTTTTGGCCCAAGTTCAACTGCTTAGGCTGATTTTTGTCTGCTTTCAGAAGATGAAAGTGGAGTGTGCTATAAAGTGACACCCGACACGTGTCGCACAGACGACGCTCTTCGTTCGTGGCTTTGTTCTCCAGATTGGGCGGCAATGGCATCTGGGTTCAGACTAGGCAATTGGTGAGAGGAAGTTAAAAAGACTGAGGAATGAAAAGAGTCTGGGTTTAATCAGACATATACTGAAAGCTGAAGCGTTTCTTACAGATTGTGGGAATTGGAAACTTTTCTCAAAATTATTTTATTTGTGATTTGTTCAGTTGAATATCTATGAAATCTGTTGAGCGCTATTCTGGATACAATTTGAAGGAGTTGTCATATTTATTTAACGGTAAAAATAAAAGTAGACACATTCATTTATACAACATGTCAAATATAAACTACATCCTTTCTTTTTCTACTGCTTACTCCATTTTTGGATCGTAGGAAGCTGGAACCAAGCTCAGCAACTGTAGAGCGGGACACACACATTCACTCATCTATAGTTTTTGGACCGTGGGAGGAAACCGGAGACCCTGACTGGACCTCAAATGCACATCTTGTGGCTAGAATGGGTCTTTCTTATTGGTCAGTCATCAATCTGGGCGTGTCTCGCTTTCAAGCTAAGAGTTTCTGGGATTGGCTCCGGCTCCCCATTACCCAAAGATTGAAAAGCGGATCAGGAAATGTATGTAGGGTGCTTTTTTTATCATCACTGATTTGAAGTTCCAACAGACTGGCTATTCTGGATTTAATGGACTTTTTTTGATGTGTTATTATAATTTTTCTACTTAAAAACTTAAAAAAAAAATTTAATTTAAGCAATTAGATTCTGGTCAACTCAGATAACAAAAAAGTCTTCAAGAATTCTAAAAATGAGATCTTTTACATCCATGCGCCTGTTGAGTATTTGGATCGTGGCCTTGCTCAAATAGACAAACTAGGTCTCGCTAAGTCTTTGTTCCTGTTAAACCACTGCATGTCTCCATCATACGACCCCGCCACAGCAGCATCTGTCAGGACAATCTCCTTTCAATTTGTCCTCTAGTGAGACTTCTTCCCTCGTGTCCCGTAAATCAGGATCACCGCTGCATGAGTGGACAATAAGCTCTGAACCGGCTTCTCTCCCAGCAGTGCGGAATATATAGCGTGACACGGTCACCCCAGTGATGGCCCAGTGATGCTTCTCTTTAGGCCAGAGCGGGGCAGATGGTGCCTGACGTCGTTTCCACTCCAAGGCCTCAGTTTCAATAGTGGGATTTGTAATGTTTTGGCACTGTTGAGGTAGTGTGATGTGTAATAATTAATGAATATATAATTAACCAAAGATGGGAAGAATGATAAGAAAAGATGACTGCTGTGTGTGTGTGTGTGTGTGTGTGTGCTTAATATTAAGTTTAAGGGACTCAATTGTTGTGCTGCAGAGGCAGATCTTCCACTTACCCATCATTATTTTAGCCGTTGTGTGTGTGTGTGTCTTGTCTAATTTAAGTTGTAAAATATTTGTGTAGCGACACACACACACACACACACACACACACACACACACAGAGAGAGACGCAAAATTAGTTAGCAAACAAGGAAAATGTTAAATTAGAGTAGTTTAAAGACTGAGATATTTTCAACACTGACATATTTTCACCTTCACGTTCTTCACGATCTATACTTACGTAAAACAAAACAAAAAAAAACAAATTTTTTGTTTAGTGTGTTTTACATTTAATGTTGATTGTGTTCGAACCTCAAAATGGGTTTCGCGCCCTCCCCCCTGTCTGAGTATAAGTTCTCTCAGTTACAACTTTTCATGTTTCGTATCTATTTCACATTGATGACTTGATACTCTAGCATGTTAAGATTCACAGCCGGAAACGGAGTTGTCTGAGCGTGTTCATTAGGTTTGTCCAAGCTCAAAGATGATAAAGGACGACACAATCAGATTATAAAGCTCTGTTACAGCGTGAAATCCCGCGAGATGAAGATGAATGGAGGCTGATGGTATTCTCAGATTACAGAGTTCCACTTGGTCTGTCTGTCAGAAAGGCACTGCCCATTAATTTAACACCCTTAATTCCACTCGTAGAGACTAAAGTTATGCTTTTTAATGGGATATTGTGAAGAGTCTAGACGCTGGGATGGCCCTTTGACAGTTTTATTTCATTTTCTCGAGCGAATCTATTTTTTTTTTTTTTAATGGCTTGGATTAAATTCCGCCTTGGATTTGTTGTCTGGCTGTCACGTTTCGGAATTGGCGGTTTCATTGAACCCGTGAAAGATTTCATCTTGATCAAAAGGCTCTTGTAGACACTGTTGCCACACAAGCGAATCCAAACTAGTCAAAAAGCTAGAAATAATCTGTGACGTTTCATTCACTAATTATTAATATTATCACAATTTTTATTGTGTGTGTGTGTGTGTGTGTG
>SOMO01000053.1:628043-639655 GCA_028128575.1 Paedocypris carbunculus | reverse complement strand
TTATTTATTTATTCATTTTCATTGTATGCCCCTTTGCGTTTCCCTTTTTAAAAGTAGTGTTTGGCTTCTAGTCTTCAGCAAACAGATCAGACTCCCGCCATGCTTCACTCTTTAAACCAGCAGTTTCACAAACAGCCCGGCTTCTTCAGCATGATACTAGGCCATTAGATTTAAACCCTCGTCCGGCACAGAGGAAATGCTGCATCCGCAATGGGCTGGAATATGTCGCTGGGGCATTTGGGAAAGAATGTCCTGCTGCATGAGTTGTTGTTTCCTGTGTGTGTTTGTGTCTGCTTTATATGATATTGTGTGTGTGTGTTCCATTCAGCTCTAAGATCGAGAAGGAGAAGAAGGAGCATGCCCGACAGCACGGCATGATCCGCACAGAGATCAGTGGAGCAGAAATCGCGGAGGAGATGGAGAAGGAGCGACGTTTCTTCCAGCTTCAGATGTGTGAGGTCAGCGGAGTTGTGTGTGTTGATTCACTCCTCAATCATTCTGTCTGACTCTCTTCCTTATTTTTCAGTACCTTCTCAAAGTCAACGAGATCAAGATCAAGAAAGGCGTCGACCTGCTCCAGAACCTCATCAAATACTTTCACGCGCAGTGCAAGTGAGTCGAAGGATCTCCATGATCACGTTCTATCCAAATTTTTTGTTTCTCACTGTTTGGAACGTGATGCAGAACGGACCTTGATGTCACATTAGAGGTTTAAATGGAGGTCCTCGCTTGTGTAGCTTTTTTCAGGATGGTTTGAAGGCTGTGGACAACCTCAAGCCCTCGATAGAAAAGCTGGGCACAGATCTGCACTCGGTGAGGGACACTTGTCAATAAAAGCTACTGGGTCGCCATGGCATCGCCCCGTGATGAATCTTACACGCTTGGTTCTCAGATTAAGCAGGTGCAGGATGAGGAACGCAGGCAGCTCACTCAATTACGGGACGTCCTGAAGACAGCTCTGCAGGTGGAGCAGAAGGAGGTGAGTCCTGTCCGCACCAAACACTTTAGTCTGACGTTAGTGTGTGTGTGTGTGTGTGTGTGTGTGTGTGTGTGTGATGAATGCATTTTTTTGTCTAAAAACCACCAAATTATATGATTACATAAAGGTCTGGGGTTTTTTTTTTTACATTTTTTACTTTTCAATTTTCCCCACATCTATTTAATTATTTAAATGCAGTGTCATAGTTCAGCAGTTTTTCAATTAAAGGGCTTGTGTCATCACTTTACTTGTAAAAAAAATAACTATGGCAAGCCCAATTACCATTAAACCGTCAGTTACAATTTTTGAGTTTTTGCCACATTCTAAGAGACATTAACAATACAGTACTCTCAAGTGTCTAGACTAAATTAATTTATATTATTTCTGGTGGTGTAAATGTTAATTTGGCATTCCATAGCTCACTCTTCTTCTCTGTGTTAAATATTACTTTGTAAGTCGGCGTAATGCTCCACAATCCATCCTCAAGTTGCGTAAAAACATTTTTAAACATTTTTTTTTAATTGTTGTGTATCATCAGTCAGTAACACAAACATGCTCCCTAGATAAGGCATCGGTTATAAGACGGTAAGTACGTTTTGGAAAGAACGAACAGGTTTTAAGCGCATGTAGTCAGAAAATGACAGTACATTGTGTATCATAGTTTATTAAAGCATTTCATGCATAAATTACAATTTCTAGATTTTCAAAACCTTGGGAAAAACTTAATGATTTACAATTAACAAATCTTTATCAAGCAGCTAAATATTTTATAGGAGCCTAATCCGCTTGTAGTGTTTCTGAAAATATTTACCATTATATTTTTGACTGCCCTTTGTTGCATTTTTTGTAAAGCTTGTGTGTTTTGTAAGTATTTTGTAAGTACATATGTATTAGACGAATAACATGTCTGAAAAATCTTTCTTTTCCCTTTTTTTACTGCTTCCGTCCTTGGCCAACAAAGTCTAGGAGAGTAAGTTTTGTGGTGTACGATTATAAATCCATTATTTATTTATTTATATTTTTTAATAATACACATTTATGAGTTTGATTGCTAAAACAAGCAATTCAGTCTTTACAGTGATGTCGCTTTGGTTTAAGCTCACAAACCATCAGAGAACTTTGCCGTTTTGGCTTGGCCTCATCTCCAAACATTCGTACTAAAAAGGAAGCAATCTCATTACTCGCTCAGAGCATTGTGTTCTAAAGCAGTGTGTTTCAAATGAGCTCAGCTCCCCGGGGACGCTTGAAGCCCACTGCTTCCATTTCCTCGGCAGGAATGACAACAGAGCCGTGCAAAAACAGCAGCTTTCACTTCCACCGTACCCAGAGTCCACGGGATGATGCTTTTGTGTGTGTGTGTGTCTCCCCCTCGCAGGACTCACAGGTTAGACAGAGCACCACGTACAGTCTCCACCAGCCCCAGGGAAACAAAGAACACGGCACCGAACGCAGCGGGAACCTTTATAAGAAGAGTGACGGGTANTGCATATGCATATTTACGGCTTTTAATACGTGAAGCTGAGGTTTTTTTTTTTTTTTTTTTAATTGTGTGTTACAGGCCAACCGACCTCCAGCAAAACTCAATCTTCTCACCTGTCAAGTGAAGCACAATCCGGAGGAGAAGAAAAGCTTTGACCTCATCTCCCGTACGTTACATCCATCACTGTTGACACACACACACACACACACACACACACACACACACACACGTGGCTCATGTTTGGTTNGAGGATGAGCCAGAGTGTCAAATGTAAGTTTGCAAGTGTATGTTAATAGACATAAACTTTAAAATGATTGGCAGACATCAGTGTTTAGATGGAGCTGGTCCTCAAATGATCTTTCAGCAGACCCTGGTTTATTTGACCGGACGGGATATAAAATTGCTTCTCGCTCCGTTTCAGATGGATCTCGGTGCTTCAAAACAGCAAGGAGGAAGCGCTCAACAACGCATTTAAGGGCGACCCGCACGTCGGCGAGAACAACATCGTGCAGGAGCTGACCAAGGCCATCCTGGGTGAGGTGAAGAGGATGGCTGGAAACGACGTCTGCTGTGACTGTGGAGCTCCAGGTGAGGGACAGGAATAAGGAAGTGTACAAAAAGCACACTTAGGAATCCTACTTGTTTTTAGTGTGATGTAGGAAGCCTGAGACCTGGTAGAAATACAGGCAAGCACACACAAACTCCACAGTTCACAGCATGTTCACCTCCATCACAGACTTCACATCCGGTCATTTCTCTCATAAAGTGTATTCTCCACACAAACAAGCAAATAATGTTTGGCTTGTGTAGTAGGATGTAGTTTCTGTTATTTAGGATTTGGTCAGAATGCTGAGAGGGTTGCTTGGCTTAGTTTTTTTTAGTGTTGCCTTTTAAAACGTCTTTCACACTTGACTGAAGTCGTGTTTCTGCAGCATCATTTCACACCTTACTTTTCTCCACAGGCCCCACGTGGCTCTCCACCAACCTGGGCATCCTGACGTGTATTGAATGCTCTGGCATTCATCGGGAGTTGGGTGTGCACTACTCCAGAATTCAGTCTCTAACGCTGGACGTTCTCAGCACCTCTGAGCTCTTGGTTAGTCTTCTAGTTCCTCACAGTTGAAGTGTGCTGAAATCATGCATGTGGAAAGAGCCGGAACCATTACAGCATTTACACAAAACTGCCAAGCTTGCCACGTCCAGACAGACTCAAACTCCAAGAAACATTGTTGGGCTGATTGAGATGTTGTAAAGTAGCTAAACAGATTAAATAGACCCTGAATAAACATGTTTTGTCTGTTTGCCCGTTTGGATGGAATTAGATTTGTTCGCACAGTTAATGTTCAGCATGTGTTTGCTTGTTTGGCTTTTCTAGCTGGCCAAGAACGTGGGGAACGCTGGGTTTAATGAGATCATGGAGGCTTGTCTGAAAGCAGAAGACGTGATCAAACCAAATCCTTCCAGTGACATGTGAGTGACCTTTCATTTTGCTTCAGTAACACTTCCGCTGTGAAGCATTGGTTAAGCATCCGTACACTATCACTTAAACGTTGTACTTACATTTGTAGACACTAGTATGTAGATTATAAGTATAACTATAAAGGTAATCGTGCAAATCTAACACGCTTAATAATTGTAGCTTTATACTCTTCAGTTGCATAATCAATTATAACATAAGCTTATTCAAACGTAAAGTAACAGTTACTCTGTGTGTTAAGAAATTATGTATTCACACACTTTTTCTCTTCAACTTAAAAATATTTCTGTTAGTTAAAAACTATTTTCAATCTAGTTTCTTGAGCGACTGAGTGAAGACTATTCATGAAAACGTAAAAACACCCTGGGTGAACCAAAAACTTTTTTTTTTAGTTATGAAACGTAAACAAAGTCTTGAAACTGTCCAATACAATAATCTAAGTTACAAACATATTTTTTGTATATTGCTGAATTGAGCAGAATTTTATACATGATTTATCAATTATTTACAACTGCATAATTGATAATTCATAGCTGTACTTTTTATTAAGTGAGACCGTTTCTTCTGTACAAATGATCTTCTGGTTCTCTCTTGTGTCTCTTTCAGGCAGGCGAGAAAAGACTTCATCATTGCTAAATACACTGAAAAACGTTTTTCCCGCAAAAAGTGTCCAGACGGGCTGTCAAAGCTCCACACGCTGTGCGACGCGGTGAAGTCCCGGGATATCTTCTCGCTTATCCAGGTCTTCGCAGAGGGCTTGGATCTGATGGAGCCCATTCCTTTAGCCAATGGCCACGTGAGTCTTTCAAGACACGTTTTTCTTGTTGGTTAGCAAACATCACAGATCCCTAATGTTCATGTATATACTTAAACAGGAACAGGGTGAAACTGCTCTTCATCTGGCCGTGAGGCTGGTGGACAGAACATCTCTTCACATCATCGACTTCCTCACACAGAACAGGCAAGAAACCTGCCCTTGTTTTTCTTTTGCATGCTTTTCCAGGGACTGGTTGGAATGGAAATGCAGATGGCTTACATTTCCAACACTGTGTGTGTTTTCTTCCCCAGCTTAAACCTGGATAAGCAAACAGCTAAAGGAAGCACTGCACTGCATTACTGCTGCTTGACCGACAACAGCGAATGTCTCAAACTGCTCTTGAGAGGAAAGGCTTCTATAGATATTGGTATGAGCTTATCTGCGGCTTCTACTGAGAATAGAAATGGATTCAATTGCTCTTAGAAATCCTTTATAATGTTGTTTTCCATTAGATAATGCGTTCAAGGTCATTTGAGTGGAGATTCCTCTATAACCACATTGTGATGTCGGTTTTCCTTTCCTCTGTTGAGAGAGGAAGTCTGTGTCAGTGAGGGGGAACAAGTCAACCGCCAACGCAAAAGTTTGCGTTTTCTTGGGCAAGTCAAGCTTGAGATTAGCTTGCCAAAACTAGATCACAAACGTGAGCATAATTTGTGAGGTTTAATAAGGTCACAGAACCTGCCAATCAGCTTTGAGGGGAGGGGCTTTGGCACTGTGGCTGTGTATGAAACGATGGTGACCTCACTTGAAGGCAACTTTTGGTTCGTACATGGACGGGTTTTACAAAAGCTGTTTTTAGAAACAAAATGTGTAGTGAATTAAATATCATCAATTTCGCAATTGGACCTGTTTCCAATATAGCGCATTCCAGATTCGAGCTGATTGCAGTTTCGAGCTGTCAATTAAAGAATTGGGACCGGATTGCTAACCGAATGTTAAATGACTCAAAAACTGTTACATTACTAATGTACATTGTTACTATTTTCCGACTTTTAGCAGTTCCTTTAACGTCTTTCAGGAACTTCACTGTCTTTTCGGTCACAGCCCACCCTTCAGTAGACCCTCCCCTTGATGCTGATTGGCACGTTGTTTTGAACTAAATTACGATTTTGAGTCTTTCAAGGTCAAATCTCAGGATTCTTTTATAAATGCATCACAATCTCGGTTTCGCTTTCCTCAGTTGGGAGAGGAAGTCTTGATGCTGTCTTGCGGAATTCCGGGTTTCCGGAGGAGCCAGTTTCCTCTGGTGGCATTTTAAGACAATTTATCAGTGTTATTTTGACTGCTGGGAAAAGTGTGGTGATTAGATAATTGCTTTACTAGAACCATTATACATCTAACCCACATATTAAAGAAATCCATGTCTTGTAGGAAAATGAATGTAAAGGTTTATTTTCATTCACAACAGAGATGTGTGTGTTGGGAAAACGGGAAGGACTTATCTTGACAGAATCTGTTTTTGTGCTCAGCTAATGTGGCGGGAGAAACTCCTCTCGACATCGCCAGACGACTCAAACACTTCCAGTGTGAGGAACTGGTGAGTAGTTGCTTGAGTCCTTCTCAACTCTTTCTTTAAGTTTGTTCTGGAGAACACTGCACTTTGTGATTCCAGCTGAACCAGGCACTTGCCGGGAAGTTCAACGCTCACGTTCACGTGGAGTACGAGTGGAGACTTCAGCACNCAGCTAATGTGGCGGGAGAAACTCCTCTCGACATCGCCAGACGACTCAAACACTTCCAGTGTGAGGAACTGGTGAGTAGTTGCTTGAGTCCTTCTCAACTCTTTAAGTTTGTTCTGGAGAACACTGCACTTTGTGATTCCAGCTGAACCAGGCACTTGCCGGGAAGTTCAACGCTCACGTTCACGTGGAGTACGAGTGGAGACTTCAGCACGAGGATCTGGATGAGAGTGATGAGGATCTGGATGAGAAGGTGAAGAAGGATTTCTCTTCATCACGTTACGTGTGCGGGATTAACGTCATGCTGCCTGATGTCTGTCTGTGTAGTCCAGTCCTCATCGGCGGGATGAGAGACCCATGAGCTGCTACACACCAGGCAGTAATTCTCTTCAGCCCAGCACCACCTCCTCATTTGACAAGCAGCGAGGCTTCATTCCTAACCTGGTCAACAATGAGACCTACGGAACCATCATCAACTCCAACTCCCCAGCCGCGCTCTCCACGTCTGCACCGCCGCTACCGCCACGGAATTTAGGTATGGGAAGAGTTGTGTACTCNTAGCAGGTTCACAGTCAAGTTTGTGTAAATTCTGTATTTGTCGTATTTCAGTGCTTTATTTAGCAAATTCATGTTTGCCAAAAGCTAGTGGCATTGAGTGTATGTTTATACAAAATGATGCATTATAATTTTTTTTATAAAAAAATGTGCGAATGTGCAATAAATGGCGAAACATAAAGATTTATAACTTTTTAAATGTTTATAAAACATATTAAACAAGGTCACCAAAGTTAGTTAGTACAAAATAACTAAACTAGTCATGACAGCCTTTACTAGTCGGATGTATGTACTAATGTGTCAAATGTGTTTGTGCTCAGTTCTGGTGCCCAGCTCTCACTCTCCTCCAGCCGCCAAAATCACCAGTATAAAGGAGGCCACCATCATACAGTCCAAACTGGGGCCGGGCCCTCCTGCTCAGAACATCACCCGCACGCCAAGGTCAGAATGCTTAAGAAGCGCTAAAAATAACCCAGCAGTGCGGAAAACATCTTCCATTAGCACATCCTGCACGTTTTTCTTGTTTGCTGCGGGTGAGAGCAAAAGGTGACGGTGACCTTTCAATGGGAAGAGGTCAAAGAGCCTGGTGGGAAGTGCCAGGTCATTAACTCCTAATCATGGCTTCACACACACACACACACACACACACGACTTCCTGCGTGACCTAGATCTATTTTTCTTTCTATTCTGTGTTCTATGGGATGGGACATTTTCGTGAACGTGTGATTTTTGACACAAATGGCGTAATTCTTTTTTATGTGTTCCGCAGTGCCGACAAACCTTCGGGTAAAAGCACGCTGATGCGCTCTGGATCCATCGAGCGAGCGGGTAGAAGCCCCAGGAACCACGTGAACGGTGAGTTGCTTTTGTAGGACAGTCTGATGTGGGTTTTTGTTAACGCTGCTGATTTGTTGTGAACTTTTTTTTTTTTTCCAGCAAAAGGTCCCGGAGGCCTTCAAAACACTGCTGCACTGCCGGCCACACACATGCCCCGCAAAACTTACATGGTAGGAGGAAACACAACACAACACACACAAAGAGACTTTTTATATCCAGAATTACTTGCCTGTGTAAATACTTGGTTATACTCCGAATTACTCACCTGTGAAAATAGTCTGTTATGACCAGAGTTACTCGCCTGTGAATATCGTGTTATATACAGAATTACTCACTTGTAAAAAAAAAAAAAACAAAACAAAAGTCTATTATATCCAGAATTACTTGCCTGTAAAAAATCATATTCTATCCAGACATAGTTGCCGGTAAAAAAAAAAAAAAAAAAGTCTATTATATCCAGAATTATTCACCTGTTTTGCAAGGCGTGTAATTCTGGGTATAACAGTCCATTTTATACCCAGATTGACTTGTCTGTGAAAATGGTCCATTTTCTCCAGAATGCTAATTCTAGTTCTTGTGTGTGTTGTGTTTGCTTGTGCAAACAGAGGCCGAAGCGAGTGAAGGCCATGTATAACTGTGTGGCTGATAACCCAGACGAGTTGACCTTCTCTGAGGGAGAAATCATCGTGGTGGATGGTGAGGAGGACCAGGAGTGGTGGGTCAGTATCTCACGGACAAATTACAGAGAGAAGTGATTTACACAATGAAGAGATAGTTTTCTTACCCCAGTCATTGTCACCTTGATCGCTAATCAGAACCCTTGTTAAATTACGTATATTGTTGCGTTTTTTTCCACCTCATTCTATCCTGAGCATCTTCCACTCGGACCCCAGCCAACCTCATGTCCTCTGATATCACATTCATATATCTCCTCCTTGGTCGTGCCATTGTGTTTGCACGAATGCAGCCGTCAGAAATAATTTCAGGATAATCAGGATAAGCGTTTTCAGATTAAAAAAAAAAGGTGATCATCAATATAAAGCTTAAACTCCTTGTTGTACAGTCCCAACTTAAATCAGCCAAATCAGCTGTTCAAGCACAGTTAAACTTTTGGTTCAAGTAATTCCATCTCAATTTTCACCCCAACAAGAACTAGTAGTCCAAGTCTCTGTTACTTACTGAATTAAACAATTCTGATATGAAAATATGGATATATAGCTGGACGTAAAGATTTTTGTATCTTCCTTTTAATTTATAATTATGTAATTATTATTTTTTTAGGGTTTTATTAATATTTGTATCTGTACAAATGATATATGATTTTAGATATTCAACACGGCTTTAAAAATACTAACAACCAAGTAAAAGCTGAAGCCCCCACAGTGCTGTGTGCAGCTATATTTTTCTAGTAGAGTAGTGGTCGATGACATTTAAATGCACATTGGTGGAACAAGAGAACTAAAATGAATTTATTTCAGTATCCGTTTCTTCCCACTGACCATCTGGATGATACCGAGTGAACTGGCCCCGTCTCTCCTGCTGGACACAGAACAGTTGTTTGTTCTCTTCTGACCATATTTAGTCATTTTCTGTCCACGGAGACTCGTGAAAAATCCAGCCAAATTTAATTTCCTGTGACATCAGAACAGCTTCACTCTTTTTACCCACAGTAAACAGCCGCCATTAATGCTAAACTGCAAATTGTTTGATGGCGTCATCTGGTTTTCCAATGAGTTTTGTGGAATAACTGANGCTTCACTCTTTCTACCCACAGTAAACAGCCGCCATTAATGCTAAACTGCAAATTGTTTGATGGCGACAATTTTGTGTAATATCCTTTACTTTTAAGGATATTACACAAAACAGGGTTTTGACCCTCGCATTTGTCTTCTAGATTTAACCAATTTATTGCTAGAGTTCCTCTGCAGGCTATTGAATCCCCTCAGGGATTGAACCTGTTTGTCTTCTTCCACATGACTTCTGGCTTCTTCTGTGGTGCTGGACTGCAGCTGGGCTACATTGAGGGAGAACCATTGAGAAGAGGAGCTTTCCCGGTCACGTTCGTACACTACATCATGGACTGACGACACCGTTTTGAGGCTTCAAGATCTTTACAATCATCTTCATTCGCCATGACGCGTGTCTGAGCATCTTGGGCTTCAGATATTGTTACTCCAACGGTGGATGTACTCGTAACTTGTGAAGAACATGGATTGTGGTCTGGTTCCTCAACATTCCATATCGGACAGAGAGAGAGAGATCATCTGAGGAATTGAGTTTTCGGATTGCTTCCATCTTCATCATTGGTGCTAACCAGGAGTAGTCTACAGGTGGAGTCAGCTCTTGGTTCCTGTTTTCACACTACCTGCGCTTTGTGTAAATACGTCTTCCGCTGCTGCCGACTCCTGGGAAATATCTCAAATGGAACAGAGACGATGGGATGAATGGGAAAATCCAAACGCTGTGTTTTGAGAACCTGTTGGGAGTTCATGGCCTTCAGAGAGCTGCTGCGGAGCATCCAGGCTGGGATCTGTGGAGATATTTATACATCTCGGCCTGGATTTAGACGCTCATTGATTACCCTACCAGGACAATTTACAGACTTTTCCGTAGTAGCACCCAGTAGAAACATCAGTTCTTCTGATAGGATCTTCTGCATGGAACCCTACCATCGTATCAGAAGGTTCTTCAGCAGCTTTGTGGCCGTATGTTGGTGCTGGTCACCCTGCTGGTCATTCCAAAGCTGTGTAGAACCAGTGTGAACGATGGGTGTCCACAAAGTGCTAGATGTTTAGACTGACAGGGCGGTGAGTGGTCCTTCTAGAATTCCTACATCTCGTAGTTCTTTTTTAAGAGCGGTGTGTTTGGTCCAAACATTTTCACCAGTAGGACATTCCAAAAGTCTTCAGTGCTTCCTGATAAACAGTAATATAGCTTCTCCATTATCGCTCTTCTCACCTGAACTTAACACGACATACAGAATGTTTTGGTTCTTTCCAATCTGTTGTGTAACAGTTTCTGTTGGTTTTGATTGAGTAGTTACGGTCATGTGACTCTCCTCCAGACGTCTTCCGCTCGGCTGTTGTACAGAAACGTAGAGTTTGAGCTTATTTAACTGTAATCGGAGGTTTTACTGTAGTTAAGATGGTCACCTTGACGAAGATTCTAACGGTGTTTAGCAGTGATAGCGCTGATGCTAATAAATATATTGAATGTATAGTTACGTGGGCAAACTGGAATAAAAAAGGAAATTAATGTGATGTTTCCTCGCATTGAAAGCGTGCCAGCCACTATTTGACCTTCAAAAGTCAAACACGTACATTAAAGAGCCGCGTTCCAGCTGTTGAAGAGCGCTGCCATCTAGTGGTGAGAAGGAAGACACTCTGGCGTTACTTCAGCTGATTTATTGTACCGTCTGTAGTGGTCCGATCCCACCCGGACCAGAGTGATGGGGGTCTACAGCATTATTGGTTTGACTCTTCCGTACCACGGTAAGACATTTGTGTTAAATACATTTAAATTATGTATAAAACGCAGCTCTTTGTGTCTAGCAATGGGGACGATAGGAGAACTGCGAGATTAGCATGTAAACATCTCTAGCTGCTTTTACCAACAGTCCAGCATTTGGAATTCAACGCCCTCGGCAGATCTTCCCCCTGCGTGGAAAACTCCAGAAGAACTCAAGACTTGTCTGAGGTCAGAGCGCAGTCAAAGGAAGTGGACAGAACTTTACAGATGGTCTGGGCTTGTTCCTGTAGAACGAGCAAAAGGTTGAAAGAAAGAAAAAA
>SOMO01000053.1:594522-607571 GCA_028128575.1 Paedocypris carbunculus | reverse complement strand
ATGTATAAATGTAGCATATAAGAATATCATCATACACGTGTAAACATCATGCACATTTCCATGCGGTGCACACACGTACATCCACACATTAATTTAACCAAACATAAAGTTACTTAGAGACTTGTTTCCTGTCCATCTGAACTATCGAGGTCACAATCGAACGCAGGCATCACCTGCTCGCAGCACACAGCCACTGCCGTGATGAATAAGCACTTGTGTCTGAATGGAGGTCACGTGTGGTGGCACGTGCACATGCGCTCCATCCAACCATCGGCCGACAAGGAGGTGAAAACGTGCGTTCCTTCACGTGAGTGCCCACCTGCGTTCTGTGCCAGATCACGGAAGCTCTGGAGTGGCCTAATTTGTTCCGGCAGGGTCCTTTGTCGTAATGGATCAGGAGGAAATCGTCCTGTGGAGCACACGGCAATAAGAGAGCCTGCTCATTACCCACACAGACGTGCGGCCGCGGCCTGACATGTGGACGGAAACAGTGTGATGCCGAGCACTTACGTCCAGAGACTCCAGGCAGTACCAGCAGAAAGCGTGCTTGCAGTTCTTGCACATCATCTGAGCGCAGCCCTCGTCTCTTTCGATGTAGACTTTACATTTCGGACAGCGTTTTATAGGGGCGTCGTCATCGTCGGCCTTGAAGAAGGAGCTGTAAAGTCAGAGACTGCGGTGAGAATGAGTGAGTTGATGCAGTGGTAGTCTGGTAATGGAGAGCTTGACCCGCGGGGAATCAGTGACAGGTACACTCCCGTTTATTTCCGGGACAATTCCCGGGCGATTGATTTAAGGAAAGTGACCGCTCGTGGCGGGTTAAACACCAGCAGCTTGTCTTCATGACTGCAACGGTGGCACTGATCGTCAGGGACGTGACACTGCTGTTTACTACATTGATCAATATTTCACACAGTCATTTAGGACTAATGCTGATACTGGGATGAAACTATTTAGAGAACGGCACAGTGTCTATATAAATGTATATAAATATATACAAATATATTTACATATACCCATTTATACGCACGCACATATTTCTTACTCATATTTACACACATTTTCTCACACTCACTCACTCGCTCAAAAACAAGCATGCACATACCGGATGTACACACTCAACTTAAATTACACACACCCACACTCACTCTCTCCCTCTTCCTCACACAGACAGACAGACAGACACACACACACACACACACACTCACACCTTCATTCACACCCTTATACACACCCACACCTTATACACCAGACATACACACCCAACATCCAACCCAAAAACACACTAATACACTCTCCTAAAGCCACTCACTCATATACACACTTAACGTAAATCACCCTATAACTCACTTGTTTTCTATTTCTTTATCTTTTTATTGTATTTCCCCCCTTGCACATTTTGTTGTACCTCCCCCATCCCTAGGTTTAATGCTGGAACAACCAAAAAACACATTTCACTACATGTTGTACCACATATAATTTGTATGTGACGAATAAAATTTGAATTTGAGCACCTACACACTCAATCTATCACACAAACACACACACACACTTTTGCACACTTACAAATGCTTGTATATTTTTCCCCCTCTCACACACGTTTGTTGTCCCCACTGTCACCATTTTATGATTTTGAAGTGAAAATTAATAAACATTAAAGTGAAAACCTCCATTTGCAGTCCTTTGAAATCTTGCTCCAAATACTCTATTGATGCACTTTAGAATTGATTTAATGAAAACAAAGGAACCTGCCAAACACAAGATGCCAGTGATTCATCTTCATCATGGCAACAAGACCTTGGTTTCATCCGCAATAAATGAGAACCTGAGAAAATATTTTTTTTTATCATTATATAACAGCTTTACTTTTTATCCATTTGTACCGATAGGAGAACAATGTGTGAACTTTAAAAATGTGCTAAATTAGAAAACCAAGCCTGTCAAACTCAATCGGTGTTCTGTAAACAGCACAATCTGAACTTGGAAACCACAATTAAAAGTCAATCCCGGTCAACGTGGCTCTTTAAAGCCCAAACTGCCTGGTTTCGTATGCTAATGTCAGATTTGTGATTCCATATGCCTTTTGATTTCCTACAACAAGAATTCAGCATCAAGCGTAAAACGGTTTGCTTTTGGAGTCAAACGATTTGCATGGGTTACTCGTCCCGAGCGACAGACGCTCTTCTCAAAGATGCTCGTGCTTGTGCGACATGAATGTCAACTAACACCTGTGTGTGAGTCACTGGCTCACTGGGCTCAGAACAAGACGCTCTTTAATTTCTGTGGATCCATTTCTGGACTGAATGATGAGTGTATTCAACGGTGCGGAGAGACTGATCAATGGAGTTCGTTTCAAATCTCGTGTCGACTAGCATCCGACATCACGGAGTAGTTCATGCCTCATCCTGACAGCTGTGATCACCTGCCGACTAGAGGAATGATGGAGTTCTTAACCACGCATCAGAGGGGCAAAGAGACACCAACGCAAGGCTCCTTGGAAATCAGGAGGGATTGAGAAGCATTAACAGCAGTGGAGGATCATCAGGGCCTGCAAAGCCTTCTCTGAAGGCCAAGAATATGAATTACAAACAGATGTTGATTATGTTTTGCCCATGAAAACGTCTTAAATATATACAAATGGTCTGCCATCTTCCTTTCGATGGTTTCCAATCACACCTCTTTCACACAATCATTTGTTACCATGCAGGTAAAGGTCAAAACTGCCCGCACTCGCCTTCAGATTACAATTTGCAGGCTCACAAAAATATATAATATATTTTAAAGCCATTTTTTCTTTAACCAATCAGATGTGAGCTACCTTCACTGGGGATTCAAGAAAGCTTCGAAATGTCCCTAATTTTGAACCAGTTGATTGGACAGGGCATGTTCATGTCAATATTTAAATCTTGAGATGACAGATTTGAAAAGATACTCTGAACAGAGTCATTGAACTGTGTTCGAGGAACAACAGGAGATAATTGTTGGTGTGTCGTTTAAGATTTTCCTCAACAATCCTGCCACTTTATGAATTATTATTATTGTTCATGTTGTTGCAGTGTGTTGCGGCTGTTATCCGACAGGATGGGATAATTGCATTTAATGTCAAATAAATCAATGTTTGTGTAGTTCTGTTCTGTGTAGTTATTACCAGTGTAAAGGTTACACGCATGTGATTGTTGCACCGCAGTGGTCAGAGACTTGTCCATCCTTTGTTTGTTTGTTCAATGAAGGCATTTATTCATTGTTAGCTCCTAACACGAGTTTCTATCGTTCTATCGATGCAGCGGCTCTATGTGCATGTTAAGATGGCTTTTATTACCATAAATACTGTATTTACTTGCTTATAAGATGGACTCCATAATTTCACTTAGGAGATCGTCAGTATTCTGTTTAGACTCGTTTATTAGACGGTAAAAAAGGAAAGTAGGTAACAGAGAGAAAAGTAAAAAAAAATAGAAATGAGTAGAAACTCAATTTTGGGCTTCATATATTTCGATTGCAGGCGTTTATTGATTTTTGTTTCTTCCCTCTGTGGATGGATTTTATGGGATCAAATGGTGACAAGTTATGAAGTCAAATGAAAGCCCGGATGCTGAAAGTATGTTTTCTGACAGATGTATTTAATTCATATCATGACAGCTAATTAAATTACAGTGTCTGTGTTAATATTCAACCTCGCTTAGACGGTTCCCGCCATTTTGAGTACAAAATCTAAAGGAAAAATATTATCGTCTTATATGCGAGTAAATACAGTATGTTTTAGAAATGCTACTAATTGGAGATCTACTAAAGGCCTAGCTGTGATATGCATGGCCCGCAAATGGTCAACAAGCATACCTGCTCTCTCCTGGTAGGAATGAGGTGATGGGAACGTTCTCTTGGCAGTCTTGGTCCGGGTGCCAGCTGGCCTTGCAGGCTGAACAGAACTCGTGTGTGCACATGCTGCAGCGCACTAAGTGGGGAAGAGTCGTGTCCGACTCGCTCAGCTGGCACACGGCCTGGCACGTGGATGACGGGCACCAGGTCCGGCTGGGGTCCAGCAACACCTCTGTCAAGAAAAACAAGAGAAATATGTCTGGACTGCAAGTGTATTTTGGGAATCTGGCGGTTGACGTAGGTCGCAGGGTCGCTGTGGATACAACATCAGTTGGATGAGTAAAATACCAGAGGAGCGATTCAACACATCGAGACACGTGGTGATTAATGCAAAAAGACACGTGAGACTGAGGCAGGGTGATATTTCAGAAACTATTTAAACTGAGAACTGTCTGAATTCTTTAATAATCACTTAAACACTAGTTATAGCTGAGTTGTCTTTGAAATAATAATTGAAAAATAGATGTTTTNAAATAATAATTAAAAAATAGATGTTTTTATTTACTCTGTAAAGTCACACAGGCATTAAAAAGCACAGAAACAAACAGGGAAAATGCACACATTATATGGTTCAGTTTCAAGTGAAAAATCGAAAGACTGTGGTTGTGAAAGATTATGTGTTTGATTCTGACAGAATGAAAAAAAGCCATAGGTCAACGTCTTCATTCAGAAAACAACTGACTACTATAGTGTTTCCTTGGAAATGTTCTAGGCATCAACCAATTGTACAAACAGTGCCATTCTCAAAAATCTGGTCTTCAGCGTGGCTTTAACTTCCTGGCCTTCAAGCCTATTGAATCAGACAAGCATTGTAGGAGATTGAATGAATCTTTAACTGCAGCTTGGGCAGTCATTATTTATAGAACAACCATCCATATTAATGTGTCTCCTCTTCACTCAAAAGCCCGATGAAAGATCTGCTTGTGGCATATGGCTTTGCTCTCGGCTTTAGGTGGAAAGATGGCTTGCAGTGTCTGTCTGCAGCAAATTTTGGGCATCTTGTTGAGTCAGGATACAAACTCCCATCTGCGAGTCTCTCACGGACCAATTGAGCTCACACTGAGCTTTTCCGTCTGACACCGCAGGCCACAAGTGCCGAAGCGTGTACTATCAGCTTCCGTTCTAGAAGCGCATATATATATATATATATTTATATATATACATTTAATTTTTTTTTTTTATGGTTATTGAAGAAGAAACTACATAAAATGTTTAAATAAAAGTTTATTATAAGGTTTCATTCTAACAAAGAAACGTGACAGGCTGGCTGTAGTACTAATGATGGCTCAAACTTTGTATTATGTTGGAAAAGCTGATTCCGCTGATATATAAACAGTGACTGTTCAATGTAAGAGTTTAGACCTATTATTGAAAATTGTAATTTTTTTCCCCCTGAAAACACACTTCTGCTCGTACAAAATAGTCACCTTGAGCCTAACCATAAAACAAAGAACATTTTAATGTACTTTTACACCTTTACACAAAGTAAAAAAAAAAAAAAATGAAAAAATGTAAAAAGAGGACGGTGAGTCACTTCTGGGGAAGAGTGCCGCACGTAACTGCAGTGACTGTCACACTAATGTCTTCTTTTAAAACCATGTCATCCACAGGAGGAACATGACACAAGTACACGTCCTGTGGTTCAGGCTAATAAAGACTCAGCCGAGTCTGGGATTCCCTACTGATGAAGATGATGAAAAGAAGATTGATGTTCTGGCCGCATCAGATGTGCACACGACAGCAGATCTTGCCTTACAGTTCCTTATTCTTTTGGTTTAAAGATGTGTCTGTTAAAGCAAGCACATCCCAATAATTATTTACAACAATGTTTAATCTCTAAGAGATCATCGGCTTGAAACAGAGTAAATAATAAATNCGACAGCAGATCTTGCCTTACAGTTCCTTATTCTTTTGGTTTAAAGATGTGTCTGTTAAAGCAAGCACATCCCAATAATTATTACAACAATGTTTAATCTCTAAGAGATCATCGGCTTGAAACGCATTGTAAATAATAAATATATTATAGATACTTATATTAAAAATTAGTGAAGGGTTTTTTAAAAACAAAGATTCGGAAATTATTTTTAAGTGTTTTTAAATCAGTGAATGTTCATGTTAATACAAGCAAACAGACAATTTTTATTTTAGTTCTGATATTGAAACTACCCTACCACCAAATTCACAACCATTGAAAAAAAATATCCGTATATCTACTTAAATATCAAACTGTATCATAATAAGTAGTAAAACTCACACATAATACATTAAAAATTAAATGTTGCTTGTTTAAGAACACGTTAGAAAACCTTTTAAAAATGTGGATAGATCCTGTTAGTAATGATAGCACACGGATCAGACACATTACAGTCTAATCTGTAGTTTGACAAAACAAAAACTACAAAAATCTTGTATAGTTGTGTGTGAGGAGTTACACACTCACTTACAAAAATGGGAAATCAATCAACTCGACCCTAAAACTAATGTGAGATTGTTTATGTTCTATATGTAAAGCATTCAGATTTAGAAAACTGATTAATAGTGCAGCCCAAATGCATAAACACGTATACATTTACAGCAGAAATGTTTTTTTAAAACAATGATCAATAATAATGAGAGTCGTGCTTCAGTTTAGTATATTAATTTGACAATTTCATCAAATTGACTTTGAAATTGTCTTCATGCGTTCATTCAGTTTTAAAAAAAATGATGGGAGTATTTTGACAATACATCCTACATTTAGGAACTCTGTGAAAGGGCAATGCAGACACAAAAATTTCATTGGAAAGAATGAAATTATTTTTTGTTTTTGCGAATGAAAAGATTGCAAATGAAATGAAAAGATCTCTATCAAACATCCATCTAGCCAGCCAGCAATCCATCTGTCATTTCGTCTATCCATCCACCCATCCCTTACTCACTCCATCACTTTATCAATTGATTCATCCATCCACTCATTCATCCATCCATAGGACGAAGCAAATCTTGCTTGCAAAAAATGTTTTAACTAACGTAACCAGACTCAACCTGAAACACATGTATTGTACAACAGCACAAGGTCATCTGGAAGCACATGTGTCCATTGCATCCATTTCAGCCTCACTTGTGATAACTACTCACTGCCTGCCATATAGGACAGTAAGAATGGCGTTTATTAAGACACACACGTGTACCACCCGCTGCTGTGAGGATAATTGCCCTCATCTGATGCTCAGACAGACCCACGTTTCACTTACCCTTCTCAAACTGCAGCTTCTTGTATCTCTGCATTATCTCTGTTGCCACCATGCATTCAATCTGAAAGAGAGCGAGAGAGAGAACAAACAAAAGCAACTATGATCAATGCAGTCTGATCGATACTCTAGCTTAGCATTTCAGAAGCGTAGAAAGCAATCTCATCTGCATACGCGTCCGGCATGACACAAATCATTGCCGCTAAATCTTCCAAAGAAGGAAATAGCAGATTGATTTTCGCCTCATCAGAGCATAGACTAGAAAAACATTTTCCAGAAACTCTGGTTGGTTTGAACAGAGCTCTACATAATGTTAGCTTCTATACCATGAAAACATTTTATCTTGCGTCAGATGCAAAGTTGCTTGGAGTCCGTGATGTGACTTTTGCGCGCCGAAGGCACCACTTTAGTATAAAAACCTCAGATTATGGGTTCCATTTTGAATCTTGAAGCTCCTGCAATTTCTAGAAATCCTTCTAGATGTCCTTTTGTAATTCTAGAACATCTAGAGTTTCGTAGAGAGATAAATAAAGTAATTACCTACCAAGAACCTAAACTATTCAGTTTTTACCAAATGTTTCTGCAGTCCATACAATTCACAGTAAATGTACAAACAGATCAATTATGGAGCATAATACTAGAAGCTGAAGAGGAAAAAAAGGAATTATTATAGTCGATACCTCGTTTTCTTCTATCTGGCCTCGCTTGGGACATGCCGAGTCTGGGCAGCTAATAGCGGTTTCAAAGCCTTCTTTGATGAGAAGTTCCACGTACTGCTTCAGGCACTGGAAATAAATAAGAAATTAAAATGTAATTAGCACATTATGTGAAGGACAGCAGGAATTATTCACTTATGTAATGAACTGAAAACATCTTCAGGAACATTTGGCAAAGCAGCAGCTCCATTTATGGTAGACACTGGTCTGTGGAAAAGGCTAGACGGTTTCATGATTTGAATAGAATATTACAGGGGGAAAATGCTTTACCAACAAACAAATCTTTCTATATAAATCACTAATGATCCATTGATAATTCATCAATTTTTTCCTCTTTTTACCCATCCAGCTATCTTTTTCTCTATCCACCTATCATTCAATAATTCTAGTTTACAACAAGAAATAGTCTAGTTACAGACTACTTTCATACACATATACTGTTTTTACAAACATATACAAAAGAGTGTGAGTGTGTGTGAGTGGAAGAGAGAGAGAAAGAAATAGTTCCATAAATTGATTCTATGATCCACTTTAAAGATTGTTTTGTCTCTTGTGATTTCAGACAAAACCAAGATAAGAGCTCTCACAGTCAGATAAGATACTTTCCCTTTACCCAACTCCACCAGCAGCTTCCTTAACAGAACTCTCGCCTGAATCCTCAGCAAGTGTGTGAGATCAGAGTGAAACAGCGTAAGGAAAGTGAAATAACACACTGTGAGAAGAAGGTTCCCGTGTTCGTTTGAAGACTGTGCAACACGCCGCAGGCCAGAAACGTTTCGTCTACCTCAAGCAGTCAACATGGTGGACACCTATATTTAGACCCATTTAAAAGCCTCATGGAAAATGCCAACGGGGTGTAATACTCTACTACTCTAGACAAAAATTTAGCAAAACCTGACACAATGTGAGCGTAAGTTTTATACGGAGATCCGCAGACACAGACTCAACACATTGAATGCAGATGAGCATTTTTAGCGACAATCAAGGAAAGTCTTATAATCNTATACACCAAAACATCCCATTTATTTCCTAATCTATGCAATTTGGAATCTTGACTCTTTCTGGTGCACAGCTTCTCAATCCACATTACATCTTGGATTATTGATCTGATAAGCATGTCAAAACCTGCACTTTGATTCAGAAGAAAATCACGACAACAGGTTGGTCTGCAGTTCATTCTAATCCTTCTAGAAAAACCTCCATTTGAAAAATTCATCTAAAAGCTTGAATTTGTTTGGCTTGGAACCTTGCAAACATGAGATTTCGATGCTACTCACCAGGGTGCAGAAGACGCATTGGCACTGAGTGATGGTGGTCATCTGCTCCAAAGGAAACTCTCCAAGGCAGAGCTTGCAAGACACCAGTGGGTCCAGGGCCAAATCCCAGGTGGGTCTATACCTAGCGGTGGTCATGGTGTCTGCTGCAGAGCTGAGAAGACACAGAAACAGAATATATCTATTAGAAAGTCTGCACACTGCAAAACAAACAAAACTTTCAACTGCTGCCAATCTGAAGTGCCGAGCCCTGCTGCCACCACCACTGCTTCTGTAATGGCTCATCTCGCCATCCAGTTCTCTAAATGCACATTTAATTACCATGATTTCTTATAGAGAAGGTCTGCGAGAGTGCTGAAAGGGTCAAATACATTTAGCGCTGTTTAAATTATGCAGCTTAAAGTCTGGGTATGAAGTGCTTTTGCGAGACGCGCTTGAAAGTGACCGACTTTAATGGAGGAGGACGACAGGCTGGAGAGATTCGGCAGGATTTCTTTTGATGCTGAAGGAGAACTGGAGTGGAAAGATCATTTTGTCTCACAGTGTGGATTTGAAATAGAATTTTTGCAGTTTAGCCACTTGTTTTCCAGCACAGGGCTAAATGTTTGGCATAATTGGGAAGTTTCTCAAGTAAAAGAGGAATGGTGTGTGCATGTACGTACATACAGTATATGTGTGTATGGGTGAGTAATATCTATCCATCCATCCATCAAGGGTATATAGCGGTTATATTAAATGACCTTTGAACAGAAATTCAAGCGCAATAACAAAGTGCAACATTTCTGGAAATGAAAGATCACCATTATTTTACAAGGCAATCCCAACATTTTTCTTTAGGTACGTACAATGATTTTTTTTTGTCTGTTACACAAGTGTTTTACTGAGTTACACTGTGATCCACCAAACACTTCAGCTTAACTTGGTGTGATCCCTTCCTGATACACGTCTCATTCCCTTCAAGAGCTGAACTAATACGTAACGGAACAATAAAAAGATTTACTGCAGCGTCAGATTTATTATACTCAAATGAATCTGTTAGCTTTGCGTCAGCATTTGTGTTTACATTTATTGCCCGCTTTAAAATACAGAATTTTCACCAGATATGATCCAGACATGAATTGAAGGTAATATACAATTACTCACTTATAAAATACAAAAATGTTAAATAAATTGTCAAACAAAAAGAACAAAATTAAAATACTATCCTAATAAAGTATATATAAAATAAAAGTACAAACATCTACATACTTGATATACATGTACTATAACTGGACTATGTAATCTTATCTTGTATTTTGTACGCTATGTTTACTTTTGGCGCCTATTACTGTTAACCATGACATTTCTTCTAAATATTCTCCTATATAAGAGAACACGCCTGTGTTTGAGCACATGTTCAAATACATTAATAATGAAAGACAGCACAGTTGTGCTAGTGGGTTGCGCTGTTGGTTCACAGCAAGGAAGACCTAAGCTCCATGTCCATGCATGTGTGGGTTTCCTCTGGGTCTCTGGTTTCCTCCATGGGTCCAAAAACAAGGGAGTAGGTGAATAACTGAGTTCAATGTGCATTTTGAGACCGAACGTGCTCATGAAATGAAAAAAAGCATCCAAGATGATAGATAGTCAGAATTGATGCTTATCAGATATTAATTAATGAGTCAAAGAGAATCGCTCTAGAATCGCTAACAGCAAGCTGTACAATATCATTTCACCGGGCAGTGGGTTTGGTTTGCTAATGAGGTGAAGAAATGATAAGCTGATAGTGTAATAGTGCAGAGTCTTGGATCTAGAGCCGAGCTCACAGACTTCACATCACTCTTCCTTCAACCTGTCACAACTCATCTCCCTCATCAGCATCGATTCATCTCTGCCGCTCGGTCTGCCACCTCATCCTCATTAATGTCGGTGCAGAGGACGACTCTTTATTCATCTCATGCGGCACAACGGCACAAAGAAAACATCAGGGATGACATTTAGCAGAGCTGTTGTTTATTGGATGTCAACCTGGAATGCACTGAAAATGCCTCTCTAAGAAGTTCCTCTCAGACAATACCACAACACTCAGTCGTTCGGCTTGAATGTGAATCTGAATCAACATGTATCCACAATCTGAATCAACTGCCAAGACGATTCACAGATAGATAGCTTGGATAGAATATTCCCCCTCCATTATTTTTTACTTCCTGTATGAGAGATTCTCACAAGAATAGAGTGAAGAAGAGTGCAGAAGCTTTAATATTTCACTATATTGGTGTATCTTCATTCTGACCTTCACAGGCGAGAACGCAATGTTCTCTTGCTCAACTTTATAGAGAAGCTGTGGCGTCAAGTCAAACGTCACTGAAAAGCAAAGATGAAATTATTCATTCTCAGTTCTGCCTCCTTTACTGCAACAAGAAATCACAATCACACACATGTGGTAAATGACTACTAAGTCAAGTAAAGTGAGGGAGTTTGTCAATATGGCCACTAGGGGCAGTATTGAAATGGTGCACTGCAACCAGTTAAGCTACACAAACACAGTGAAAGGAACACACATAAAACCAGAGCCGTGGGCAGCCTTACACTGTGGTGTCGGGGGGCATGTGAGGGTCAGTGTCTTGCCCACTCAATTGCGACACCCATTCAAACATGTCATAGTTGGGTTGCAAGTCTAACTCCCTATGTTGAACCATACTATTATACACAATTCAATGCAACAATTGGTCAGTGACAAACCACAGTGGACTTTAACACACTCTACATTTTATTGGTTGTCCTATATACACATATATGTGCGCGCACACACACGTCGATTCTGATCATTGGTCCACCGCGTAATTATGGAAGAACTTAATTCTGTTATTATTGAATTTTAACCGTCAAATTCTGCCGATTGAAAGAGAGAATGTTAAAAGAAACTGTATCATACTGAAAAAACAAAAAATTCAAAGATTTTGTATTCATTGACAATTAATCCAGGTTTCAAGCTACAATGAATAAGAAGATTACAACGATGCAATTGTTGCTGGAATTTGTTGAAATATTTATTTTTAGAAGCTCCACTAATTCGTTACCGGACTTGAAAAGAATTGGTGAAGAGAATGCGTCACGACATTGGATATAAAAATTAAAGATAACACAAAAAAAAGCTAAGTCGATTACTTCGCACAAGGTCAAACTATCTCAAACTTTCTGAAGTGGTGAAACTGAAGGTAATGTGAGAACATATCGTACTGTCCCTGGCTGCCGGATCTCCAGCGAGTTTTTTTCCCCTTCATCAAGGCTGGTCTCTGACTGCTGGCTGGGGACGAACCTGCCGAGGTGGTACGTCAGCACTTGGTCTGTCGTTCTGTAAAGGTCATTCCTGGCTTCCTGTCAAAAACCGTAGCCTCATTACACCTCCACACAAAAGAGCGAATGCCAAATGACTTGTAACAAATCACCATACAGGTTAGAGAAAAGTTCAGGATAAAAATGGTACCAATGAAGACGATAAAAGCATTCGACTAAAGTCTGGCCAATTTATGTGCAACCCACTGCTTATCCTTTTCAACTTATTCAAGAAAATAACTAATGACTTTTTCCCATCGGCAACAGTATAAGAAGCATGTTAACTGCATTTTCAGGATTAGTTTCACAAATCCAAGATTCATCTGAATGAATAATCGGAGAACTTTTAATTAAACCTTGAGGTTCCAGAGTTGGAAGATTAATAGTGTTAAGAGAATATTTATTGATCTAGGTGTAGATTTGAATCGTGGTCCGGTGGGTCTCCAAATCAAGTGTCTGTGAGCAGGACACTGAACTCCAAATGCCCCCCAGGCAGCATGGCTTAAGGCTGCCCACCGCTCCAGGTTTGTGTGTGTAACTTCACTGGATGGTGAAATGCAGAGCACAATTTTGATACGGCCCCTAGTGGCCAACATTGACAAATTCCCTTATTTTACTTGTTTCACTTGTAAACTTAT
>SOMO01000053.1:554619-570368 GCA_028128575.1 Paedocypris carbunculus | reverse complement strand
TTCTTTGAAATGAAACCAAACATCAATTAATTTCACAAGCACCTAAAGATAAACGCAATTGTGGATAACACGCTTAACATTATTTTAACAGTACATTTAAAATGCACATTTTTCCTTTATCATTCCTGGCTCCAAAATATTAATTTCCGCATTAAACAATCACGTCATGGTTGAATTCAGGATGCTAACTTGAAAATACTTCTTGCAGCCATCAGAGAGATCAGGGCCTGATACTGATGGGCTCTCCAGGCCCCGCTGGATAATGGGAGAGTCTGACTTTGTTTTGCTTGTTAGGCTGATTGCTTTCTTACAAAGCTAATTAACTAGCGACGCCTTAGGGACCTTTCTGACTGCCCAGCTCTGCTTCTTTTCCTCCTCGCTAGCCGTGTACCTTTTCGCTGTAGCGCTTGTTCCTGTCATCTGGAAATTGATGGGAGGCTGTGAACTGTCTGTTGCAGTCCCAAGGTGCCTTTGTTCAGCACATAGACAGTGGCCGAATTCCTCTTTCCTTCTACTTGATTGCGATAAATCAATCGGAAGGTCAAATGTAATGGGAGAGGCAAAGTTTTCTCCAACAGCTGCTGCTGAGTAGATTTGTGAAGGAGACACTTTCTCCCGACCTAGAGGAGTGATCTTAATTCCACGACATGGCCTTCATTAATTGATCTTGTGAAAAGAAGCTGAATCAAACCATGGATGTGAGCTAATTTTTTAACTCACTGATGCCCAAACTATGGCCCACAGACCATTTTTAGACCGTGAAGGTATTACATATGGGCCCAAAATCGAATCTGACTATTCTCTATAAGCGATTTGAACTTTTTCTCTTTTAAACATTATTTATATATACATAAATGATATTTAAATAGAAAAACCTATCTGAATTTGTGTCTCGAGGCCGTGTCGGTTGTCCTTTTTTTTGGAAATCGGTCACACTCATGTGGTTTTCCGTTCTGAACAATAATATTTAATGCATATAAGAGCCTATGTTACCCAGAAAAACACTGTCCATATTGATCTGAATTGCCTTCTTGTTTAGAAATGAACTTTATACCAAAGGGCTGGAGACATGAATCAGTTGCGTGTCTGGACCTTTCAGTGTGAAGCTTGTTCTCCTGGTGTTCCCGTGGGTTTCCTTTTGGTGCTAAAATTTCTGCTCTCAATCCAAGAAAGACTGAAGAATTTACATTTCCTGTAAAGCGAGTATGTGACTAGCTACTAGTTTTTAATTTAGCCAGAAGTGAGCGTTCCAGTGTTACTTACTAGAGGCTGGTTGGCCTTCATTAGGGGATCTTTGTTTTGGGGCTTTCGGCCCAAAGTTTTTGGACTAGCTGGAATTTGAGGCATGAAAATGCTGAGATTTATTCCTGTTGTCAGGTTAATGAGTGCTTCATTGTATTGCATCATAGCTATGAATGTTGTCTCTTCTGGACAGTTTTAAAAAAAAGCATGCTGGAATGAGGGTGTAATGACATCTATCTGCTTACCACTCGCACTTCCAGATATCAGGAAATTGACAGATGTGTTGATTACTAAAGGTTTGAAGCCAAGCAAGAAAAAAGACTGTGGACTCTTTTTTACAGGTTTTGTGGTAAACTGTCTTTAACTGTTGGCCATATTCATAAACTGGCCATTTTATTTTATTTTTATAATTTTTTATTAAATAAGTTTATTATATTTTAAACTTAAATAACAAAGGTACAGTAATTAGTAAAACTGAGCATTTATTTAAAGCCACATAGATTGTGCATACATTTTTATACATGGTTAGAGTTAGGGTTAAATTTTGTTTTTGACTGGTCATGCAGAGTATTTCAAACCGTGAACAAAACAAGAAGTATTGGTAAAACATGTACAAGAATGAACTATAAATCAAACTAAATAAATATCTTCACTTCATTGTTCAAGTTCAATTATTGTATGAATCAAAGTTATTGCTGCACTATGTACGACAACATTTTGACTATGGCTTTGACCAGAGAGCAAGCAACATATGCGATAGTGATTTAAAATGATTGTGTACATTGTATATGTTAATAAAATGACTTGTAACTTTATCATACTTTAAATAGTGTCACAATTGCAACAATTCACTTTCTCCATCCAGAAGAGATAATCCAGAGATTTAATTGAGGTCTGAAGAAAAGCTGGGTACAATCAATAAATCTATGCCTGTTTGTTTTCACGCGCAAGGACGAATCACTGGCCTGCTACATAAATTGGACTAATTCAAGCATGCAATTTATAAGAAGGCTGACAGTGTGATACACAGGACTGTAATTGATCTGCATGGTAATAGATGGATATAATGGGATGAAAAAAATCTGGATCAAGGGAAATGGATCAGATCTCAGTGGGGAGTATCTCCAATACCGATCCACTGCTGCAAATGGATGTTCGTTCTTAAACTAAACTCGTTTAGACATTGAGTAATTCACAAACTTCAATTCCAACCTCATTTTCATATTATATTAGATTCTCTGAAATGTTCCACACAGTTTGTAACAAGAGCTCTTGAATAAGCAATTCAAGCCACTTACATAAGCAAATTCACTTATTTAGTGCGATTTCACTGTATCCCAGGGGTAAAAAAGAGCATACAAATAAATAAATTCATTAAGACATAAATTGACAGGTTGAATTTAATCCATAGCTACAGATGAGCCAACTTCTGAAATCGTATTTTTAAAGGAAAAATCAAAAGAGAACAAATGTTGTACTGTAGCCTTCTGTTTAAGTGCACAAATTGAACCTGTTGGTGCGTACTAAATTGAGATTGACAACTGACAACGGCAAAACACACAGCCCAAGGGTCTCAATGAGTCTCAATGCTTGAAAATCAGCTCAAGGTTAACGAAAACGTCTCAGTAAAAGAGTTGTAAGCACCCTCTGAAAGATTTGGGAGAACATGAACAATTTTAGAAAAAGATCAAGGCAGTCTCCAGTCTCTTTTGGTTCTTTACATGCACTTCTGGCTCCTCTCACACATTTCTAGTTTTTTTTTCATACACTTCTGGTTTACAGACCCCTTTTGTGAGTGTCTGATCTCTCTTGCACACTTCTGATCCCATTCGCACACTTCCGGACCTTTCGCACAAAAGTCTGATCTCTCTTGCACACTTTGGGTGTCTCTTGCATATTTCTGATCTTTCTTGCACACTGTCTTACTGACTTCTGGACCACTCTTGCAAGCTTCTGGTCGCTCGTAGACATTTCCAGACAGTTCTTGCAAGGGTCTGATATAGAATTCATGATTGCTTGGTCTTTCTTGCACGCTTGCAAAAGTTTGATCGCACACATTGCGTCAGTGTTGACAATTTTTGTGCGCCATTAACTGCAAGAGACTTCAAAACTTGAGCATTGACATTAATACTAATAAATCTTGGACCTCAAATTTTAAGGAGATACTTGCATATTTACCTGGACTTTTATGCACTTATACTGGGATGTATACTTAATGCATTAGGATACATAAATATCAATAAATTCATTTGGGAGGCTACTGTAAATATCAGTCAATCCCAACTCTCTATTAATATCAGTTGATCAGAAGTGCAAATCTCCCCCAGACCTCATTTCGCTCCATTCACAGAGGAAGCAGATTCTCCAGGGACAAACGGGATCTTGTTCTTCTACTCCAGTTTAATTAATAAGTTTGGCAGTAATGGCCAGAACAACAATAGGTTTTAACCTGACAGGATAGCGACGCATGCCCTGATTGGTAGCTTGTGATGAAGGTCCTGGGCAGGAATTAAAAGATCTTTGCAAGGATTGTCTCCGTCCGCCAGGCAGGAGATTTGAGTCTGAATGAAATGATTGTATCAGAAAGAAATCGATGGCAATCCATGGTTCTCTTAATCCAGCGGCAGTGCACAGATCAGACTGTGATGCAGGCAATCTCTCAGCCATCATTACACTGGACGGATCGATTCTACTCACTGCAAGGCTCCAGTCAGCCGTTCCTCCGACAAGGCAAGGTGAAAGGCCTACAGAGCTTAAAGGGCTCGGGCCGACTGACATGATACAGCAATGTTTGTTAGAGGTAATTAACAAGAGATAGAAAGAGAAGGAACAAAAGAGGCGTGAGGAGAAACTAGTGACATCTACATGGAAAACAACAAATCTAGCTAATTAAAAAGAAATTGATTCTTGATTCTTTTGATTGAGACACATACTTTGTTACATTTGTTGCATTTCTTCCACGCATTTTAAAATATAAACATGTTTTATCAACAAAGCGTTCCGTAGTGTTTTTATTTTCTCTTTTAGTTTATCGATGAGGGAGCAAAACTTTTTGAGATTTAAAAAGGGTTCTGTTCTGCTTGATTGGTTGGCCACAAATTTTAAGTTGTGTATTCTTCATTTATGTGTAGAGATTACGGTCAGTTTAATAAGTGTTTTCAACTGTCTGTTTATTCCAATTGATAATACGTTACCAAAAATCATGCATCCAACCATCCATCCATCCATCAATCCAGTCATTCATTCATCTTTCCACCCAACAAATTGATAGAATAAGGTCATACAAAAAAACGAACAACCTTTGATTTAGTAAAAAGAACAAAGCGATAAATCTTGAAAGCAACAGTGTTTATGAAACAAGTCTCCAAGCCCCCAACAACTCCACAAGTATCTCTAATTGTAATCATCAGCAATCTCAGACATTGT
The DNA here is from genome assembly GCA_028128575.1 of Paedocypris carbunculus. Classification (NCBI taxonomy): domain Eukaryota; kingdom Metazoa; phylum Chordata; class Actinopteri; order Cypriniformes; genus Paedocypris; species Paedocypris carbunculus. Next base: position 565,700 of record SOMO01000053.1, on the reverse strand, counting down.
TAGTCTCTTTCCCAGTGCGCACATCAACTTAGCTCTTAAAGCCCCATTCTAATTTCCCACCTCCGTCAAAGTCTGCTCTTCTCCCAAAGCTCGCTCTCCCTCCGAGGGCTTTGTCTGGATCTATGTAAAACAAGTAATTAATTCCCAGCATCAATATTCTGCTCATGAGTGGTGATCAGAGATGGTACGTGCACGGTAGTACAGCGCAGTTAAGCTATTGAGCCTCGTCTGTGAAGCGTTTTCTTTATGGGTCTTCCATAACTAACCTTCGCTTTAGTATTTATTTCAGCCCCCCATTCCAAAGCCTGGCGGCATCGAGGAACTTTCTCACAGCAATTAAGTAAGCGCCGCCATGCTCGTTAATTACGCTGGCAGAGTGCTGTTGTCACAAATCTAGATTTGCCCCCGGTCATTAAAAATTGCACTAAAGGATATTTTGAGATGAATTATTCAAAGTGATGGCTCGCTCTCCATTATTCATGTGCTGAGAGGACGATTTGCATCGCCACGCTGTAAATGTTATTAATCTTGCCAATTACAAAACTTGTTGCAACTTACTTACGAATGCTGAGCCCGGTGTGAATGCCACGAGTTGGCTTTAATGTTTAAATGTTTGGGAACCAATGAAAACGAAACGGTAATTGTGGAGACAAATGGATTCCTCTAGCGTAGTGCAAAGGCGCAACTTGCTGTAATCACACACGCTGCTACATAAACACATTTGCCTGTGGCGATGTGTGGTGGTCATGGCCAGTGTTGTGTTGGTTGAACCACACTGCTCTTCCTAATGGAACAACTTCCAACATATGTCATTAGGCCTTCCATTTCTGGGTCTCGGAGCGTTGGAGGCAATCTCATTACTTCAGCCTGTAGGCGTGCATCCATAGATTGGTGACTAACCAATCACAGAGCGGGACACACATTCCCACTCTCACTCACACCTATGTTCAATTATTGAATTCCAATTCTCCTGCATGTTTTTTGGCCTGTTGTAGGAAACCAGACACCCGTAGGAAACCCACACCAGATCACGCAAACCATTTGCGTTTCCGTTTGATTCAAACTTGGAGGTTTTGTGAAAGAAAAGACCATGCTGCAGGATTGTATAGTAATTACTGTATTCGACATGAAGCCCACTCAATTAATACATATCCTATAGCTGTGCCTCTGAAAGACTTTCAAGCCCCGAAAAAAACATCCTTAATGCAAAGCAGCGTTATGAAATTCTGGTCTAATGAAGAGTCTAGTTCAAGATCCCATCCTGAATACAAACGCTCGGATTTTGCAGCTGTGATCGAAGGCCTTGATGCAAAGAACTCTAGTCTGATGTAATGCATCTCAACCCTGAGCGAGCTAAATTACATCAGGAGAACACACTCATTAATTACTCAGACTGTCGGCAGCAACGGGGATAAATGAGAATGTAAGAGCAGTAAGGGAACACATGTTTCAGACTGTAGAGTCAGCACTTCTGGAGCAGTAATAAAACGGAATGACATTTATTCGTGCCACAGCTTGTTTCTAAAGCAGGGATGCTAAACGTACCCCGTTCTTTACCAGGACGTCCAGTGCAAACCATTTGAAATTATTTGCAACAATTGTCAATTTCTAGATCATCCGTGTGTTTAAAATTTGTCTGAAGGTCTTATGCAAATGTGTGACTTGTTGAGGTAACAGTCATAAATAACATTAATTTGTTATTATTTAACANATGTATTGAAATATTTGTCAATTTATTTGAATGCTAAAAAATTGAATGAATTTAATAAAAAAAGGTCCAGGATTCGAACCAGCAACAATTGAGTCACACTGGACAGCAACTGCCTTTTTGAAAAAAATTCACTTTGAAAAGTGAATTTAATTTAACAGATCAATTTGAGCAGAGATAGAACCTGCCAATCACTGTCAGTGGGCGGAACAAATAAATACACTTGGGACAGAATGAAGCAGTGACATCACTCGAAGGCGTCTGATGGACAGGTTTTACTAAATCTATTTTGTGTAATAAAACATCCACAGAGAATAAATTATCATCCACTAGTTGGGCGACCTTAATTTCACCTATTACACCCGTTGTTCATTCTCTTCCACATCTCCTGAGTGACATCACTGCCTATTCATTGCCAACCGATCCACCCACTGATGCTGATTGGCAGGTTCTATCACCTCTCGAATTGATTTCTCCAATACACCTCTCAAATCGACCTCGCAAATTACTTGATTTGTGTTTGCGTTTTCACATTGTTGTTGAATCCATACATACTTTTCTAAAAGTCTAGGTTGTTCTTTGCACACTATTTTACACTTTAACAAACAAAAATAACCTTAGATTATTCTCACTTTTATACATTTCCACTATGAGTTAAATGATGTGTTCATCTTGAGATTAGATTAGATGTAAATTAGATGATTTCTGTTTATAAGATTCAGAGGATTGGAAAGAATTAGCCAAATTTGCGCACATATTTTTTTTCTTTGTTTAAAATTGTACAACACTTACAATAGTTGGCATGAGTACAATACATCCACAACTTCCTTAATAATTGGACAACATATTGAAACAGATATTGTATTCGAATGCAGTTGCTCGGCTGTCTCCGGATGCTGTGGAAATCGTTGCTCAAGGGGTTCTTCACCATTCTGCATGCATGATTTTCACCTGAGCTGGAAATGTCATGTGAATGATAACAACATTGCTGCGAGAGTAAAAAAAAAAAAAAAAAGTAAGTGGAAAAACTATCCTTTGAATTTGTGTTAATGGGGAAACATCATTTCTAGGCCGTGGGTTTAATAGTTAGAAATCTAATCAGCGGGAAATAATGGACGATGCGAAACAGAAGCCCAGGGACTAACTTGAATTGTTCTTAAAATACTAAAATGTGATCATTCGGGAGACTGTGTAATCGAAATGTAATTGTATTTCAGTCAAATCAGATCATGAAGTATAAATGTTGTGAACATCAGATGGTATTTAAACATTTAGGTGGATGTTAATTTATGCATTGTATAATTAAGTGGAGTACTTAAAGAGTTTGCATGTATTTTGCACACCCCTTGGAGGGATTCGGTAGTCCTGTGCGATTGAATAAATTATTGGATGTGACTAGACTGCTCAAAATACCGGTTTCTACGTTCTGTGGCTGTCAGGTTTTATTCATGGAATTTAAAAAAATGAGAATTATCTGATAGTTGCGTAGTAGTTAGTGCTGTCGCCTAGAGAGCGAGAAGGATCTATTTGAGACTCAAGGTTGAGGTTCGTTAGGGGCTTTTCTGAGTGGAGTCTGCGTATTCTCTTTTTGTTGGGGTTTCCTCTGAATCTCCAGTTTCTGCCCACAGTCGAAAAACATGGTGGAGTGTGGACAATTAGCCATAGGTGTGATTGAGAGTGTGAATGTGTGTGTCTTTGTGTCCCGCTCTGTGATCGGTTGACCACCAATTCAGGGGGTGTGTCCTTCAGTCCGGGAATTTTAGATTGTTTCCAGTTTGTGGCCAGAAATTTCTAAAGCGGTTAAGAAAATCTTATACATCTTGATGAAAGATTTGTCTTTTCTCTTATTTAATATTTAAATGGCCTGTCCGTCAGAGGCAGTAAGTCAGGCATTAGTGATGACATTTTGGACAGAAGAACAACACTTCTAGTTTCAAATGACAATTCTGTGGAGTGGTCCAGTTTAACATCAGGCCAAAATAAAGTTTTGACTTTAGAAACAAAAGTCCACGATACCATTAAAACCAGGTTTTGTGAGTTAGGAAAACCTCCAACGCAATGATTTATTTGTGTCTGTGATTTAGAGAGCAGTTAATATACCATTGGCTGTATAGAGCCCCCCCCCCCTCTTGCTGTCCCTCTAAGATAATCTTTCTTTTTTATTTTCTGCAGATACACTCATGCCTACACATACCTTAAAGATCATCACCTGTCAGATTTCCAACATTTATGCCAGAATAGGCCATTACGTGCAAACTCATAAACCAGATTTTCTCTTGGCCCACGGCAATAAAATCACTTACATAAACGTCTGGACCAAATAAAAGAAAATGTTAGAGAACAGCTAGCATATCACAAGATGCACTTTAGATTCCATGGATGTGCAGTGGCTGATTTCCTGTAGGAACACTATACACACGTTTTATCACTGCTCTGTCCTGCTGTTTGAGAGGCCTGCTTTAATATGGACTAACGCTGCCCAGTAGGATAATGAGAGGATGTGGTCCATTATGCTCCGGGGGTTTCTGTCTTACCTGGCCCATATTGTCACAGTCTGTGAAGTCTGCAGAAGATCACACATGGATAATATACACACTGTGGCGGTGGAAACTTGCCCCACAGACATATAAGTGTGTTTAATGGTTGCACTTTCTTTATACATTTTTGGCTTTATGTACCAAACAATCTTTTAATACCACAATTATAATTTTTCAGGGATGGGAAAGAGACTCCTGCATAAACAAATCAATGTTCCCCTCCGGGACCACAACACAAACACGCTCTCGCCGCCAAGTAATTTACACAAGCTTATATTTTTTTCAATTGTCTTTAGAGCAAAACAGAGATTAGCTTTATTCACACACAGATTGCCCGGAGTGTGTTTTGTACCCATAAAACCATCGTCACTACTGACCATCTGAGCATCATTTTCAAAACACTAGTTACATATGTACATGTATTCGTGTGTGTGGGTTGGTAGGTAGGTGTGTATGTGTTTACAGTAGGTAAACTGTAATAGTAGGTAAACTGTTTTACTCACATAAAAGTGAGTATGTGAGTATACTCTTCATATACATAACAGTGGGTTCCTGCTATTGACATTACAAAACAATGCCTCACAATTACAAAAAAATTGCCTCTACTCTCTTCTTAACCCACATCAACAAAATAACCTCTTTCCCACCTCATATTACTCTAACCTTGACCAAAACCCAATTGCCTCAGCCTTGAAATCCCATCTTGACCTGCAAACAGGCCTCAGAGTTGTGGGGCCCTCCTGAAGGTCAATACTAATGTCCTTAGGGCCCAATTTTAGGATAAAAACTTATCACTTGGGGCTTTACATTGACCCAAGTTGGCCAGTACACACACGGACACAATTTACTGTATAGTCCTGTCATTCCAATTATTGCTGCTGAATAATTTGGTTAAATTGTGATTATGCATAAAGATAATTGCATTTTTGTTACTGCATCTAATTATTATTTACACCAATCGTTGTTTACACCAAAGTAAACACACACCGTCTTCCTGATCCATGGACTATTTTGTTTACAGAAACTATGGCAGGGATGAAACCAAAAGACATGGATGGATAACCAAGAAGGCAAATAGATAAGAGAAAGCGAAAAAGCAAGAGTTCCGACCAGACCCTGTATTATGTATGCATCTCCATCCTTCTCCCAGTCCCCCTTTTTATTAAGGGTCTTATGATGTGCCATCATTCATGTCTGTGTGTCATTCTTCCCTTCTGAATGGGATCATAATCTCCTCAGCTTTGCTTTTAATGGCAAAAGTGACAATATGCTAATACCTGCCGGGTGTGCACCTCAATTTGACACCTCTGTGATTCCGCGGGTTAGCGCAGGCAGATGTGCCCACCGAAGCGGAACCGGCAGGCCACGTAACAGGCTTACTCATTAATGAGGCTCTGACAAACCACAAGCATGCCAATTAAAGCCTCTGAATGAACCTTTTAAACTGGAAGATTAAGAACTGGCATGTTCCGGCGAGACAACACAGACTTTGGCCGTAATATATTCCAAACTATGGCAGGAGGCTCCAATGGTAATTGTTTTGTGCAGAACACCGTTGGCTCCGTCACTCCCTCTTTGGGGCAGATGGTTTATTCAGTCAAAGAAATGCAGAAATGGCAGCTATGCAAAGTGCAGAGAAGGTCAGAGATCGTTTATTCGGAGTTGCACAAAACTCTGCACAAAAGGCCGGAGAGGGAGACAGTTTACAGAGTTCATTGTGTGGCAGGTCTGATTAGGTCTGTGTACACCTGACATGTTGGTGTCCGCTGAGATATGACCCCACTCTAGCACCTTGTCCACCACTGACTAATGTTTTACCGCAGGGAAGTGCCAATCAGACACAGAGTTCTTTATTGACCTTCTGCCATGCTTTGGGACAGGACAGTGTTTCCCTCCACTTTCACAGTTCACCGTACTTCCCACATTTGTACAACCCATGTTTCTTTATCAAAACTGGCTGAAGTTGCACTAGGGAAACATTGGAGGTAGGACGTTGGGAAGTTGCACTGTCAAGGCAAAACACAATACTGGTGGTCAGCCCAGTAAGTGGTCTGATATGGACCCTGTGTAGACCGCATTGATTGTCCTCTCCCTCAGCCCCTGACTGTAGCAGGATCCCTCAAGCAAAATGCTGGTAATTGATCCAACAGTAAATCCCCCGTGTCTTTCCCTGGCCTGCACATGCCGCAGGGGATCCTTCACCGTTACTCCCTTGTTTTGGCACTTTTGCCCGATTCTGTGTCGGTATTCCCCCAATGGTTTGATAAATGGTTTGATATTATTGTCTTGCAGTGGGATGCTTACTAGGAATATTGCTTTGTCTTATGCATTTTAATGAAGATAATGCGCAGCTTGACTATTGAAGTGGCGGGTTTACCAACTGCGATCCCAAATATGAATCCAATGCTATAAAATATGGTATTCCTTAATGAAGCAATGGAATTCTCATTCTCCTTCGCTCCAGTTTTGCAGATCTCAACGATGAATGTTTTACCAGCTTGAGGCTTTGATCTAAATCAGATGGGCTGCAACAACCCACCCTTACTCAGAAAGAATGAACTTGTACCAGCTCATTGGATTCATCCTACCGCACTGAGACAGAATGGCATTCCAGAAGCTTTTTACAAACCTGAAACATTTTGTTTCTTCTCCTTTACGTGAACAAAGTCGCTGTCGTGTGTCATTTCAGTCACTTTGTTTGAGACTTACTCTGGGTTTCCAAGCTCCAATAATAGATTTGTAACACTTGCTTCGTTGGAACCAAACTGGTCTTAAGCTTTGCTCTGCGCCTCCTGTGTATTTCATAGTTGTAAGAGCTCCGCATATGCCAAATTATAAGCTTCATTGGCCAGGCTAATTAATGGTTCGTAGCATCTTCTTGAATTGATTACTTTAGACGAGGGCAGCCAAATCACACAGGGCAGAGCCTCACATTTGAGTTACTGGCCCATGGAACAAATTTGTCATTAGTGGCCTGTTTCATTAGCTCCATGCTGTTACAATAACTCAGTTCATCGAACCTCTATGGCTAGACAGCTCTATTACACACTTCCTTCATTCCTACATTGATACACTGCTACTTGAAAGATGCCAAATTGCACTTATTGTAAATAAAAGGGCTTGAGGAAATTTTTCGTTGCTTCATGGCGCACAATCTAGATTCTAGAGGAAAATTGTCAAAACATCTAGAACCATGGAATTCCTCTCTTATATATTTATTTCAAAAATTGAAACAAGTCTGCCCAGCAACCAATTGGGAGCGAGTTCCACTTCAGGAAGCACCAATTACAAGACTGTCTGTGATAGTCCCTCATGTTTTGTCTGATGGGGATGAAGTGTTGCACACTGTCAGACCGCAGACCTCTCTCTCGTGTGGCCTTGCCCGATGTCACATTCTTGCATCATGAGGTGAAGATCGAGTGTGTTGTCTCAGTCACAGACGGATGTCCACAGTTGAACCTCTGGTGTCTCAGACCACAAAGTGAGAGAAGTAATTGAGTATCAGTGGTCAGCCCCCTTCAGGCTTACTAAAGGGGGAAGAGATCATGCCTCCAAATACCTTAAAGCTCAGTTAAATCTGGAACACATTAATCTCCTCAGCTTCCAACTGTTAAAGCACCTAGTGAACTTTTGGGTTTTCTCACTAATAGCAGTAGCTATTACATTGGTGCTACTAGGATAGCAATTACTGTATATGCTGCTCACCAAATTTGAAATAAAAGGCATAATAATTTGCAACATAGTCTGTGTTTTGAATAGAAAAAAGATCAAGTTGTTGTGCAGTTGATCAAGAGTTGCAGTCAAGGCCTAGTGGTTAGGGAGTTGGGCTTGTATGCAAAAAGATGCAGGTTCGATTTCCTGATTGGCAACATCTCTGCACCTGAGAAGTATTAAAGCAAGATACTGAACGTGATCTTCTCAATCTGCAAGTCAATTTGGATAAAAGTTTGTCAAAACATATGTAAAGTAAAGAATGACCTCTCAATTAATTTTAAAATAGCCGTGTATTTGCTCCTACTCTGTGAGCCAGCACACAGCTGCATATGTGTATCTCTGATCATGCCATGAAAGAAAACTTTAAGATCATAAAGCAGAACTTCATGCCTCAGACGTTATATTCCTGTTTAAACTCTACAGCTCTGGTGACAGCAGTGGGTTTTGAAGAGTGTTCACAGTGCTGCGTTGTCACCACCATGTCTCCGATTGCCTTTGAGTTGCACCATATCGAACCCCTGCTGATACAGTTACCTTAGTGCCTCAGCGATGAGACCGAAAAAAAGGAATTTTAAGTAAGAGAGATAAAGAAACTAAACAAAAAGAAAGCAATATCTCTTCATGTTTGCGTCTGCTGGTGGAATATCATCTTTTCTCTAGGGAATGGCTTTTGTTCTAGCTGGAATCAGTATATCAATCAAAGCAAACTGTAAATGAGACACAGAGGGATGTGAAAGTAGTGTTGTTGCTAATTGATCAATGGCTTGTTCAAGGACTTAAGAGTCTGACTGGTCTCATTAGCCGAAATGTGCAGGGTCTTTGACTGCAACACCTTTCAGAGAAAACATCGCCAGAGGGCATTCTTCCTTCCCTCACGTAAACCTGCATCCCAAAATACAGAGGGCTTTGGGTGAGTTTTCTCTGGTGCCGTCATCCCTTTAATGGGCTGTTGTTTTGTACAGTTGGCAAACAAATACTGTGTTCATGTGTCTGGATTCTTGTTTTCAGCTGAAACTCAAGGCTATCAAGGACTTAGCTGATCCTCTAATACCCTGAATTTCTTTCAATTGTGTTGGATGGAAAACGAGAAGAAATGCAACAAAAAGCATCTCTGGCTGTTCTGAGGGTGGCCATTAGTGCTTTAAAGACTGGATTGGGTTTAACTTGTCAGAGGACTTCAAAGCTGGCAGTGTTGGTCTTTCTGGATCCGCTGAGGCTGATGGGGTATTATTGATTGCTTGCTAAAATATCTCTGGGTTGTGGTGTACTACACTGCGCTTTTAAACACAGCCTTTAGCACACAGAGCATGTATAATGTATTTTTCCTTCAGAAAAGTGGATAGACTAGGAATAGCAAGGTCGATCTGGCGATGTAGTCAAAGTTGTGCTACAACATTTCTACAGGTTAATCCGGGGGTTCGATGAATTATTCATTTATGTAGTTAAGGGGCTATAATGTCTATTGAGATTTGGAAGGGGCTTGTTGACATCACAAGAATAGTTAGACAATTCTATTTAAGCTCTACAGTACAATTACTTTTAAAANACCAATTGCCCGAAAGAATAGCATCAGGAAAAGGCAACAGTGTATCTCATTTTCTCCAACAATAATATTTCAGTCTATTTGGACCCTTTGCAGTCAAACAGTGGTATAATCATGTGCATCTGAATGAACGCATACAAATGCATAATAATAAAATAATTAGACAAACAACAAAACTTAAATGACAACATTTCTGGAGGTCATTGACAATGTAAAGTGGTTCATCATTTCTGAAATGTGGTTTGCTGCCATTAGTGTCCAACTAGGTACACTTGAATTAATGGACGCTAATTGGTTCTAAAGTGCAACACAATAAAGGGAACTTGGGTTTTTCGTACATGAGAATGCTTCACCATACTTCTGCTACTATGGCAACCTCCTCGCAAACATAAGTCTGGTTCAGAAGCATCTGTTTGGCACTAGGAGTGTCCACTCAAGCTTTTGTCTCCACTTTCTTTGAGGGGAAATTGTCAGGGAGACTTTGCTACCGAATATCAAGCCATTCCTGGAAGGCACGACTTTTGTCAAGTAGAAACTAACGTAATCTCTCATTAAATTGCTACGAGAGCAGTATTATTTAGCCCAGGCGATTAATAAAAGCCAGAGCTGCATTCAGGTAGCGCAGGTGCTCTAAATGTGGCGGGTCAAAGGTCGTTTGGTCAGAGCAGAAGCAATTTGCACACTCTGAATAATTTTCATCCTAGACTTGCTTGTGTGAAAATGTCCATTTGTTTAGCAATTCAAATATTGATCTAGCCGTTTCCAGGGTTGTGTTGCTCTGCACGGATGTTGAACATGCACCTTACTATTGAACCTGAATAAATAAATTATAACGACCGGCCAGGGCTGCGTTTATCAGACCGCCAGAACTGAACTCTGACATGAATGCTAACCAAACCGCTAGCAAACACATAGCATGAAAAATGAACCCGAAACATAATTGGGTGCCATGTGGAGCTCATCTCAGCAGACTATCCTCCAATCAAGCCCAGAACAGCTGCAGGAGAACAGTCGCTCCTTCCTCTTCTCATTTGGCGGTGTGCATGTGTGTGTGTTATGGGAGAGAAGGTAGGGGAACAGCGGCTGTCCTCATTACCAGTAGGCTAACACCTGAGGGATGAGATGTATGTTGATGCCCAGACCTGATTTTCACCCCTATTATCACCAGCAGGGGTTCGGAGCCATGACATTACAGGGGACTGAATGAGTGTGGATAGGCCAGAACTGCTGGCTTACTCTAGGGGGCTACCGAACCCTCTAAGAAGAGTTTAATGATGAGGGGCTGAGTGTCATCTGATTGGTGCTTAGTCAGGGTGGCTATGCTGGATCAATACCACTTGATGAGGTGCCTGACAGTCTTAGATGCGTATCAACATTGAGCTTTTTTTCTCCCTCAGTTTTCGGTATCTGTTCCTAGTGTGTCAAAACTAATTGGATGAAATTGTCTAATATGTATTGATAAGACAAGAATAGCTGTTGCTGATAGATGAAGCAGCATTTAAGGGCTGAAAAAATAGAGACTTTTGACCACTTAGACATAGACGATAATATATTAATAACTCAGTTTTATAATTTTTTT
>SOMO01000053.1:368256-383468 GCA_028128575.1 Paedocypris carbunculus | reverse complement strand
TCAAAGCCTATCTTCTGCACAAGAATATCTTCATTTGTTATTAGTGATATTCAATTAACACTGAAATAGTTTGTCACCTAGTTGTCATTTGTTCTCACTTTCCAACCGTCTTTACATTCTAAAAGCCACCACCGAAGCCACCATTTGTTCGCTGACAAGCTATTACGATGGTTGAAACTTACACCAGGTTTGATGGTGACTTGGTTAATCTCGCACTATCGCAACATTAAATCCCTGAACCCCTGTCAGATATAAATGATGTCTACAGCTGGAATCTTGATTGCATTTACCCTCGGGATAAAGCAAGAGTTTCTCAAGACTTAGCGCTGCCATCTTGTGCGGTCACATGAGATCCAGGCAACTGACAGGATGACAGAATAATACACAGACAGACACTTTAAATCAGCTTAGAGACCACCCCCCACCGCTCCGCCCCACCCCAAACCTCACCACCACCTCCACCACCATTTAATCCATCTTCAGCAATATGCAAAGTTCATGTCCACGTTTTATTTTCACCTTCTGCTTAACTCTCAGTAAGGATTGAATTCTGATTTGAAGAGAGTTTCTCAATTCAAACATGATTGGTGGGATTTATAACGGAAGAAACAGTTTCAAAATTGATTTAAAAAACAAACAAACAAATGAAAATAAAAGAAATCCTCCTTTTCAAATGGTTTCGGTTTTTATTTGCATTTGAAAACATTCAAATTTGTTAACTTGTAAAAAGTTAATGAACACTGTGCTACTTTTTTATTTTTATTACATTTTTTTTTTTTTTTTTTCCCTTTTTTATTGATGTATGTCCACCTTTTTGTTCTGAACTTTTATTTCCAAGAATATATCTCTCCATTTATTTTCTGACCTCTCTATTTATTATTTATATGACAATGGCTTGTATCATTGTTTCGATAATCATGGCTTTTCCATTTCTAGGTCACAAGGAGCTGTTACTAATCTCAGCAACTCGATGTCTAGGCTAAAGGTGGGACACACACCCTGGATTTGAGGCTAACCAATCACAGAGTGGGATACACAGACACTTACAGTCAAACTCACTTAAACTTATTGGAAAATCTCCAGACGTCCATTCTCCTAAGTGCATGTTTTTAGGATGTGGAAGGAAACCGGAGAACCAGAAAAAACCCACGCAAGCATGGAGTAAATACAATCTCCACTTAAAAAAGCCTCAACCGGTGATATTCCTACCCACTATGCCACTAATCTGATTCTACATTACTTCAGCCAAGTTCAATACACACATCTACGACTTTCAATATCTTGTTGCTTCCTATGACCTTATTCACTATGTTTCCTCAGGATATTTGACAAAATGCCAACCTATAACGCCGAAATACTGTTCTTTCCTGTCGAGCTAAATGTGCTTAATCTCATTTATTACGGGGCATGTCAGAAAATTCTCTCAGTAACAGACATTTATAACAGACAGAACTGCTTCCACTTTGACCATTTGCTCTCATAGTTCCTTCGAAATTCTAAAATGGTCCATTGCAATTCTTCGTTTGACTCTGACAATATTCTACTTTCTGAATTTGGTTGCAAAATCCAAATTAAAATGGGGCTGGTGGATTGTAATTTGCCTTCATTCTCACCACCATCATTTCCAACACATCCTTTCCACATAGGACTGTGTTTCACAGTGTTAAAAAATTGAATTTATTTATACAGCACATGACTGAGGTGTTTATAAGACACTATTATTCCATCTTCCGTGTTAATTTGCTTCCAACCGACATGGATGTCCTCCTTTTCCTTGATCTCACATGGTCGTTAGGATTAATGAGCTAATTCTAGTGCAAGGAGCTAATTTTGCTCATTTAAATACACCTTTTAAATCGCATCAAAAACATTTTGTTCAATATCAGTATCTTTTCTGAACAACCATTATTGCTTTGATAAACCGTGGCTGAACAATGTGCGATGAAAATGTCTCAGGGTTTCTATTTCTTTGTTTTAACTTCAAACGATATGCAAGGAAATCCCAATATAAACTGTGTTTCCTTCACCTTTAAGTGGCTCAAAAAAGACGAATATAATGTCCACGTACTAACAATAACAAATCCATGCATTATCTGATTATTCTGACCCAAAATTGTATCTGTGCTCAACAGATGGTAAAACGCTGCCTATAATTAGCAAACACATGGCTAGGATCGCTCTATTTCTGCAAAGTAATACTGACATATTTTAGAAATTCGAGCCAAAAACCAGCACGAGTCTGGCGATAGAGAAATCAGCTTGGCAGAAGTGAGTTTCTAGTGGCTGTTGGGAACAAAATAAGGAGGTTTCTCTTCAATAGCCATGGATAAGCTAACAATATAATTTTGCTTCAAACATATACTTTTTATATGAAATATGAATTGGTTTTAGACATAAGATTATGGATATTCTTTACATCTGGTTCAAAGTAATACTTTTTTTGAGGATGAGATTTTTTGCAATTGTTAAAAAAATTAAAATACTATTAATAAATTAAACATTCTAATTTTTTGACCACCTTTTGCCATGTATTTGTGATACTGAACCTACTGCAAGCCAGTAATTTGTCAACTCAAATTGTCACAGGTTTAACACTGTTTCAGTGACTTTTATTGTGTCCAAACTGCCACAAAATGGCTCCAACAGCAGTGTAAATCTAGAACAGAACATTCAGCGCAACAGCAAGAGGAAACAAGTCCCACAGGAAAGCGGTTTGAAAACATTTGTTTTAATTCGTTTTGACAAGGTGTAGAAATTGCATAATGTCAACAGAATTAAGTAATAAACAGACTCCTGTCTTGATTTCAAAACAAGCCTGGCCAATTACAAAAAGCACTTTGACTTCAACCAATAACAAATGTGCACCTGCGGCAGGTGACTTGACAAATGAAGTATCGCATTTCTCCAAGCAGACACACAGAAGCCAGAGTCGAGTGACAGAGAAGAAGAAGGTTTACCACTGAGAAAACTGCATTTCTAATTGTTTGTACCACACAACACAACTCACACCAGACTAACTTGAAACTAAGAATAGAAAGACTCTAACTGGCCACAAGGAGTCTTTAGGCCAAAAGCAAAGAGACAAGGTTTGCTTAAGTCCCTTCTTTAGTAAGGGTGGCAACCCCGTTAGGTCACTGGGTAGCAGTCTAATAGGCATCCCTTGCACAAAAGCTCAATATTTGCTTGACTAGACCCTTAAGGAAAATAAGCACGAGGGGCAAATAAAGGGGTGGGTTGTGAGGGTGGGGATTTAACTCTGTCAGATACCAACGGGAACAGATGGAGCTTGATAAATCCTGAAAGGAAGGCATTACCTGCCCAAGTCACCAAGCAGCCACAATTATCACAGGGCTTTGGGTTCATTGTCAATCAGAAAAGCAGTTAAAGGAAGGCAGCAGCTGGGACAGATGGTGGGGATCCAGTGTGGCTGGGGGAGAAGCTCTGGTCCAGTCTTCAGATAAATGCTCTATCCCTCTTCCTCCATGTTTTGTAGAGTCTCACCACATATTAGAATACAACTAATGATTACCATGGAGGTTTCATGATATTCATCAACAAACAGACAAGTACATGCCACCTACAGGCTTCTGATTGGCTGGTCACGTGTTAATTAAACATTAGATATGCATGGGGAAAAATATGCATATTGACTCAGTTGGCCTTAAACACCATACGCATATTCAAATTGTTATCAGCCTTTTGATTTCCCTGATGGAAACCTTCACTTAAAGTTTTAAGAAAAAAGCATTTTCCAATTAGGAGGTGAGAAAAAGGAACGTTCTTGTGCGGAAAGAAGTTCTGTGGTTTGCTCAGTCACCCATGCCAGGTAAACCAACACTGCAGAGACTTCTCACAAGTATCACATAGTGTTAAAATGTAAACCAAGACTAACTTCTTTGTTTCAGACTCACTACATTAGCATTGCACATTTCCATATGTAGTCTAGCACAGCCAGGTTCGCTCAAGGACAGCCGTCCACCGAGTTTCAATCTAGTTTCCAGGCCAACACTTTTTGCTTCCGTCTCTGCCAAGACACAACAGTGCATTTCACTTTTAGCAGCTACTGCCATTCATCACGGGGCAGGGGGTATGAGTGGGCCTGGATACCCCCCACACCCCACCCCCGTTTGCATGGCTGGGAGCGCAGTGTTGCACAGACCCCCATCACTCCCTGTGGTCTCCACGCTCCCATCCACGACTTTCCACAATGGACCCTGACTTCATTATGGGGGCCTGGCTTTTTCCCGTTCTCCCCACAGAGGGATCATTCCTCCTACTTTGTTACGCCACTCTCGGACTTAGTGTCTGGGACTCGCTGATAGCGAGGTCAGGCCCATCCATCTGCTGGGGCCAGGAACCGAGATGTAGAGAGAGGAGCAGAGGTCCTCAATTCACCAACAATGCCCATTTGCCCATTAACAATGCTACCAGAGTCCCAGCCAGGCCTGAGGAGGGGACAGGTTGGGGGGTAAGGAGGGAGGATGGTTGTCACTAGGCAGAGAACAAGGCTCCAATGATTTGATAGGTTTTCAGGACCAGGCGTTGAGTGGGTCCTCGAGGGTCTTAGATAATTATTGATTTCTTCTTTTTCCCTCACTTTGTATGCTGTCAGCTGGAAAAAAGTTATGTACATGTGCGGCGCTCCTGCTGCGGCTATGGATAGTAAACCCATTGGAGCGGAGATGGTGCGGCAACGATTAGATATTGGCTGAAAACGAACAAGTATTTCCCCTCCCAAAGTAATAACAATTATGAAAATGCATAAAACCCAGATCTTTCGACATTGTAATTTATCATAGATAGCTGAGCTAGCAACTGTTTTTCCCCATGCTGCTACACGGACTCATTCTAAACTTACATCTGCTTATGTCAATACCCAGTTTCACCACCTTTTAATAAGTACATTTTATCCATCACCTACCTAAACTTTATTTAGAAAGTTGGTGTACAGTGGTAGGGGACTTGCACTTCTGTTCAAGAAGATGCAGAAGATGTTCAAATTCCACACAGACTGATTCAGCAACTTTCTTTCCTTGAGCAACTCTGCCTACTGCTTCGGGTTTGTATGTGTTCACTTCACTGGTAGTGTAAATGCAGAGCACAATTTATTCCCTAGTGGCCAAATTGAAAATTACATTCATTCACTTCTGTCTTTCTTTCTTTCTTTCTATATTTCTTAGATTTAGTCTCTCTATCTGTATGCCTGTCTGTCTGTCTTTCTTAACTTCTTTCTACATTTTAGTAGCCTGGAAACATGCACAACACTAAATCACACGCCTAGTAAATAATCCACTGGTTTTTAATTGGCACACAACTTACAAACCATGAACTCAAGTCATGGTGTTTTCCTTTTTTTGCTCTTAGTTGAAGATGCTCTGTTTTGCATTTAAAGAAAGACAGTGTCAAAGTTCATTTGCTGATCTGCCATGCCGTGTTACATGCTAGCGGTGGAAAATAGCTACTTAGTCTAATGATCAGCAAGCGCCATAGTTACCAAAATACACATTTACACTGGTATATGCAATTTCATGCAATCTGACAAATGGAGAAGCGACTTGTGTTATGTTCCCCTGCCCGCCTACGCTCACGGAATATCTACAGAGTGCCAATAATGTGGCAGACATCTGAACACTGGAGTCTGCTCCCAATTACCCGTGCAGCTCTGCAATCATTTGCATGTAAAATAGGCCAAGTGTTTAATGCGTCACCTTAAGTGAATGGATGGTGACTTTAATTTTGATAGATTTTTTCCCTAATTTTATTGAAGGCAAGTATTGCTTTTATCTCTTTTTATTCCGGTTTTTAACATTTCAAACGTTTTTAGTGAAGAGCTATGGTAGTACAAGTTTTTTTGGGAATATGAAAAATGAAAACACAAAAAATGAAAACAAGATAAAGTTGTTGTCAAACTTTATGTTGTCCCTCAGGTGACATTGACAACGAAAAAAATCTCTAAGGTCTCATTTAAAGAGCAGTAGAACATTTATTATATATATNGTATTAGCAAGTTCAACTCACTAAAAATAAATAAAAAAAATAATCTGTCAGTTTGAATTTTGGTGTTGAATGATATTAAACAAACTCATGTTTCTGACTAATTTTATCCAAAGCAGCTTTTGCTTACAAAAACAAACACATAAATAAAAATAAATGAATGGCCTTACCTAGGAGACCCATTTGCAATGTAAATCTAATTTCTAACTTTGGCTCCTCTCACACGACTATGCACTAATTTTTAACCAACCAATTTATCATGTTACTAAATTTCTAATCACATATGCACAGTCACATTATGAAACGATGAATGCTGCAAAAGGATTGGGATTCATCCTATCGGTACCATCCTGCCACAGCAGTAATTGACAGCCTAAGTGGGTCGGCCAAGAGGCCAGTCCCTGATAATTTATATTCTAAGACACATCATGCATATTCATGAGCTCCTGCTGTTTTGTCTATCACCGTGCATCAAACTTACAGCATAATTCTATTTGGAAGCCCGAGAGCTGTCTGAGTGGTCACGGCAACTCAAACGGCACTGTGTTATTCCATTACATACAACTGAAGTGAGAAAATAGACACTCGTGGTGAATGAAGAAAGATGGAAGACACTCGTCTTCGCAGGTGAAGCAACTGGCAAAGAGTGAAATAGACTTTAGACGTAAGTACTTAATAGATAGTTTAATAGAAAACTAGCTGCCTGTTAGCAAGCCTTAGTATTTCTATATTCAGTATTTTAGATTAACTCCCAGACTAGTGATTATAGATATTAAATCGGCCATTTTTTGTTCCAGAGCAGCAACGCTTTAACAGCCATTCTTCCATTATAATGTCATCAGAATGGCACACACATTACTTACGAAGATGCTAATTAGCATTGCTAATTCCGTGTCTGTTCTTTGTCTACAAAGTCATTCCAAAGGCATATTTTGCAGGGAACCTAAATGTTTGTTTGTGTAAATGTAGCACACCTTTGCCTTCAGAGGGTAATTGTGTAATTATGGGCTATTTTGCCTCCACAAACACACATTCATTTCCATTCATTAGCCAGCGTGTCTGTTCACAATTAACACACAGCAGACGTCACTTTGAATGAAAGTGTGGTGTAGAGTGGAGTTTCTTTTTTATTTTGTGCTCTGGTTTGTTTTATACATATCATCATATAATGTATACACAACTAATCGAATCTTACAAAAACACAAAGCAAGTCAAACTTCAAGGGCGAATCTTCATATTTTGTTAGCGGACACACAATGAAATTGCTTAGCTAAAAGCTGCCAAATGATAGAGGCAATACATATCAAACTTTCTGGAACTTTCAGTTGACAATTGAATCATGCCAATTAATCAACTCAGACTAAAAGCAAAATTGACACACGCATACCGCAGATATGATCTCACACACATACACATCCAAATATAAGTTATGTCTAACCTTCGACACAATACATTCCATATGCTCTTACCCTCTCCACAATGGTTTACTCCCACTTCCCAAATGTTCACTCAAACCTCAACTAAAACCCAATTGTAATCTCATCGCCTCAAACAGACTTAAAACATGTAGAGTCCAACCAAAGATATTTTTGTAAATAAAGTATTTTACGCAGGTTAATATCAACTGTAGATAAACTTTCCATCAAACATAGAGGTCGACATGTGATAAAAAAAGACTTAATATGAGCCGAGGTTTCAACTGGACATTTATCTGGGATGCCACATAAGAGTTCTTCGAGTAGTGTTTGTCAAATAAATAATTCTGTTTACACCTTAACAAAGTTATGGGACATTTTGTTCCCTTTTATTGCCTTTTGACAATCATTTCATTATTTGGTCAGTCACCACAGATCTGAGGTTAAAATCAAACAATTTTTCACTTTCATCCCACAAGTCAAATTAATGATTAATATTATTTGCATTCTTAATCATACATACATTCCAAAGATTAATTTTCTCAGATTGTATTTGTTTTACAATTTATATTAGAATAGGTATAGACCAGGATTGCACACAGTGAGTAGTACTGTCACTTCACAGCAAAAAGAACCTGTTTGAGGTCCTGTTGGAGTCTATGTGGAGTTTGCATGTTCACCCTGGCCTTACAACATATTATTAGATCATAATTGCAATATATTAATAATATATTCCCACAGGCCCAATGTGGAGCCCATTAAGTGTCCACCATCAACACATGCGGGGGCACCATGGGACTGCAGACAAATTTAGCTGGACCACATCTGGGCAGCTCATGTGAGGACCATTTTTCCACACGCATGTGTGAAATATTGTTCTTGATATGTCTCATGTTTCTAAGCTTTAAATAACACTACATTCTTAATAAAATTTATTTTAGTCAAGTTAATGATACAATTATTATATTATTATTTAGCAATAATTGAATAATTAGTAATTATGTAATAAATGTATACATTTTCAAAATGGCGAGATTTGTTCAACCCTCCAACAGTTCTAGTTTGAAAAAAAATGGATAAAAAGTATGACATATAAAATCAAATCAATCAACAACTGTTTGTGGAGGATTTAGTATTACTGTGTGTGTGTATGTATATATATATGTGTGTGTTTGTTTAGAGAGAGAGAGAGACAGAGAAAGAGAGAGAGAAAGGGGGAAAGGGGAAAATATATAAAATAAAAGTCCTAAAAGGGATTTATAATCTTGCACATCTGTTATACCGTTTCACTTCCACTAAGCTTAAATGGCACAGTTCTGTAGATCTCTTCCATTGATGCGGCCAGCGATCTTCTGTTAAACCATCAATCCAAGAAAAGTCACCGCACAAGAACAACCGAGTGCCGCTCATCCATGTTGCCTGGCTTCCTCCCTTGTCAGAGTCTCCTTTAATATGAGCATAATTAAATTTGCCTGGATTTCTCCATGCACTCCCTGCCTAATGTACCCGAAAAGGTGGAGGATGACTGGAGCTGGGATTAAACTTCTCATTAAAGACAAATTCCCTCCCCTTTTGCGGAAATGTATTTTTGATGTTTAGGAGCACATCTCTCTGAACTGCCGACTAAGCAATTCAGACCACTGATGAAAACACGCTTTCTCTGCAGTCCTGGATATTAAATCTATATATTTATATACTGTATATATATGCACGTCGAGGGGCCCGCGCTTGTCTGTGATTGGACTCGTTCTCCATATTAATAGTTTTAATTTAATCATCCCTGGATCTTGGAAATTAGAAAGTGTCAACATGAAAGAATAAATAATGGGCGAAAAAAGTGTGGCATCTAATTTCCAGACTTTTCAAAGGGAGGTGTGGTGAGCACATTAACAATTCTAATTAAATTGGACCGGGGTAATGCTGTCTTTAACTTCATCAAACCCCCCAAAAAGCCTTCACAAGCTCCTCTCATTTCTCCGAATCTGCTGATGTTCATTTAACCTGCAGTTAATTGAAATAACACATGATATTCCTAGAGGGAGTGAAGCAGATGGAGAGACACGGCGAAAGGACAATAAAGCTTTGAAATAATTTCAATTTAATTTGATTTTTTAACCGTTTTTTTTCTCATGCTGCTGATATGCTGCCCATGGTTCATCTTTGAAAGACTCAGCACACCGTTTCCCGTTTATCGTCTGGACCACTACACAACCCTGTCCTCCATTCATCTCTGGCATCTCTTTCCGTCCCTCCTGCCACGAGACTTGGTGCCATTGCCTCACAGCTTGCATGCCGATGGCACATGAGGCAGGGATTTGACAGAGCATGGACAGAAGCGGGTGGAGGGCACAATGAATGTTGAGTGGGCCGGGCCTCAGATGTGCTCTGGGGGCCCCAAGGGTCTGTAGGAAATGAGATCCCCATCAGTCTATGACTCTGCAGATGTTCCTTGCATCTCCAGCCTTCATGCATCATTATGTACCAGTTTGACACATAATGGTCACATTTGGCCCACAGTAAAAAGGACTATAATTATTTGTGGACTGATAGAAGTGACATGAAAGGGTCAACCATATAAAATGATATTATGAGATGAGAGAAATAAATGCTTTCTAACAAACTAAACTGTTGAATAAACGGTGTCGAAAATACTACAAATTATTAATTTCACCTTTTGTGGGAAATGTGGGACTGGTGACAACTATTTGACTAAATGTGTATACATACATGGTTTCTACCACTTACTCAATTTCTGAGTCACAAGTAGTTGACACCTTTCCCAGCTACGAGATAGAAGGATACACACTCTGAATTTGAAGCCAAGCAATCACAGAGCGGGACACACAGATACACACTTTCACACACTCACACCTATGGTCAATTTTGCTGCTGATTCTCCAGGAACACATGTATTACTTTTGGTAAACTGGAGACCAGAGAAAACCTGCGCAAGCATGGTGAGTGCATGCAAACTCTCTCTCAAAGATCTTGCAATCTTTGTGCATACTTAACCAAGTTAAAAGTTTGGCCACGCCCACACATAAAAGAAATCAACTTAAGCAACTCAATGAATCTAAATGCTGTGAAATAATCCACAAAAGTCAAACAAGACGTCTGCTCACTACAAGATGAACATCAGAACCATTTGGGAGAACACCAAAGCAAGTCAAAAACAATTATAATAAACGTAAAAAATAAAAACCAAACTCAATTTTAATAGATATCAAGTGGTATTTTGCTTACAATACTTACACAGGTGAACTTTAGCAGGAGCAACTTAAGTGCAAAGCTACAAGATCAATATCTCATAAAACACTACAAACTGTGTATTCCAATGTGAACCAAATACTATTTCCAAAACTGGAAGCATGTTTGACTCCATGAATTGACAACAGACATCTAGAGCTTCCTTAATTATATCCAGCTTAATGCGAGTGTTCAAAGATTGCGATCAATTCACCGCAAATCCAGAGCATAGATGTAGTCGGCCTCCGTAAAGTGCAGGCAGTAAAGTACGCCTGGTGCTCTGAGCTCATAGAGTGAGGTCACCCTCACACACACACACACACACACACACACACTTTACGGCAAACGATTGATAGCTGGTGTCTTCTCCAGGCAACATCCCATTGAGCCGAGATGTAATTTTATCTATTGCCTGAAGCATTTCTTCCCCCTCAAAATATCTAATTACTGTGTAATTTGCTGCCATTTTGATATGAAATCCAAAAAATGATGATGCTTAAGAGTAATGAGACATTAATTCCGTATCACTCCAGATAGAGGTTTCGGGTGCTTTTCTTCGTGATAAGCCATGCAACGGAGGTTATTATGCTGCTTTAATGTAGATCTGCTTATTACAGTAATTTGTATGGGCAGCCTGTGCTTCGTCTCCCTCTTTTTTGCTCTTCTTCATTAACATTTTCATGATGATTTGCTGCATGTCTGGATTGTCTTTTATTTTTTTTTTCTTTCTACTCTTCCTCTTCAAACAAACAAGCCAATCCATTATTCCAACAAAGGAAGAGTGTTAGAACAACTGCAGGAAAAAAGTTATGTAAACACACACACACACACACACACACACACACACACACTTGTGTAGAGTCATTAGGTAGACGAGCGCTTGCATCTCATTGCCTCATTGCTCCGCATAAAACGCTGTTCTATTAAAAGGTTTCCGTTATAATATCATAAAGCCAACGTGAATGTGAGTTCAGAGTGAATATTAATTCTGCTTCTAAAAGTGTCAACTTTAAATGACTTGAAACAAAACAAGTAAACCTTACTCAAAACAGTGTGCGGTAAATAAAGCTATCTCTAGCTTATTGGGCTGTAAACTTTAATTCAAATTATCTCACGGTTAATGAGTTCCCATTATTTAGAGTGGAAATAGGAAAGTCATAATCACCGATGAAATATTAGCAGTGAAAACATAAGCATAGTCTGTCTCACAGTGATTGAGCAACCCACTAATCCCTCCATTACTCATCAAAACCGCTTATACGTCTTCTTTGACATTTTAATGTGAAATACACAATTACATCTAGAATAACCGATTTGACCAACTAATGGGATTTTCATGAAAATGCTTGAAATATTTAAAGCACGTGATAATATTGCATCATCATCCAGCATTCTTTGGAATGTTATCCAAAACTGCATGGAAAAATGCGAACTGACGGGTTGTAAAATTCTAGAAAATATTTGAAAAAAGAAGAAAAAAAAGGAAAATAAAAGACCACGTAGGGCAAGCTAAAATTATACCCCAACTGCCCTTTGTGGTAACAGGCTATAAGTTGGGTCATCTTGTTGCTTGGTAACAAGTCTGAAGATTGATAAAGAAAGCCCACTTTACGACGACTTTCTGTAGAAATCGATATGACGGACCCAACATGTTGATTTGAGATTGACGAGCAAAGCTGAGCTTGTTTCGAAATGTTGTTGAGAAAAAATGAATTCCATCTGAGAAGAATTGCAGGGCCTATCTGTGGAAGCCAACACTCTTTCACCGCTGTCAGCATTCGCTCACGCATTGCTGCTTAGCCATGTCGGCTGCTGTTTGGATCAAACTACAGTTGTTATATTTAATGGTCATGGTCTGATTAGCATTTATCGCTAATTCCTTCAGCACAGGTGGATTAATACATCTAATAGCATCTGTCCCTTCACATTCCGGCATTGACACAGCCCTGCAGACCTTGCCGGAGAACGTCCAGATGTTTCCTCAAGATTTTTTTTTTGTTTAGATGAACGCTGGAGAATGCTAAATCTAGGTAGCTGTCAGCAAACGAATGAAAACAAACGACTTCAATTATAGCAGTCGTTTGTCACTTTGCCTTGACTCAGTTCTTTTAGAAATCATCTTGATCGAATCAAAAACTACAATTTCATTAATCATCTTCTGTGCAAGTTCAAGTTCATCTTCAATTTATTTTTCTCAGTCAAACTGTCAAAAGCAGCTGTGTAGAAGTGAGTCTGTAATTTATGTGACCATGAATATGGATCTTTGTATATACAAAGATTATGGCAAAACAAATCGAGGAAAGTTGCAAATTTGAATCCTAAACAGCAACTGATTTTTACAACGTAAGCAAGACTTTGAACCTAATCTGCTTGCAGAAAAGAAGTCGCAAAACATGTTTTAAGTAAAGCAAAACCTAAATATGAACTAATTAAAGTTAACTAAATGTTTTNTTTTTTTTTTTTAATTTCTTAATTGCATTAATCCTGCAAATGTCCCTGCCTTTTTACTTCAATAAAAAACAAACAAACATCAATTGCTCAATTCGATTTTTTTTAGATTCAACTTATTGTCATTGTGCAAAGTACGTGTACAGAGACAATGAAATGCAGTGGCCGAACACTGGCTTGAAGTTTACAAATTTGGCATCACAAGGCTTAGTATGAAACCATTGACATTGTGTTGCTTTACAACATATGCAAATAGACCAAAATGCGAACCCACAAACAAGAGTTGAAAACATAACTACTGAAATAAAACAACACCTTGGGATTATTTTAAAAGATTTTTTTTATTTTCCATCAAACGTAGAAATGCCATTATGGCTTGAGCAGTGCACTCTGTCACACTAAATAAAACCTGTTATAAGAAGCTTGATCCTATTCAAGCCCAGGAAACCCAACACCAGAGTCATAAACCGAGCTGCTGATGGGCAGGAATTCAGACCTTGTGAACCTTCTCTGAACGCTAGCAATGGAAGCGGACAAGAAGGAATAGGAACTGGCAGTTTTGCGTGAACACACTCGGTGAATCTCCGTGACCTGCGCTGACATCACTGTCAACGCATCTTTGGTATAAGGAGAGAGAAAAAAGATTGTGTAAAAGGAGGGGGACGGTTTCCACGAGGACCAATCAGGTGGGATGGTTCAAGGCAGCTCAGCATTACTAAGATGAATCTATGATTTTGGTGACACAGTCTAAAAAGGTGTTGACAATGCGCCGGGTGGGCTTCCCGGACCACCTGTCAAAAGATCACGTAGGGTGATAATGTACACACACGTGTGCAAATTCACAGTCCTCCGTGTCCTTCAGGAACATTCTAGCCCACTGCAAGTGTTTCCAATTTCCCAGAAGCAGATATCAATGCTGGCGGCCACAGAGACCATTACTTTTCTTTCAGTTCATTGAGGTTGCAGTAATCCCACTTATTGTCACTAACAGCTTCAGTGCAGGACTCCCATCAATTGTGCGATCTATCGATTGATTAGCCTTCCATCACGAAGCTTATGAAATGAAGTCTTAGCACCACTCTAAACAACACTGGGGTAATCAGTCTAATCGGATCTCTGCGTCAACGCATTCTTTGGATTTGGGCAATATTGTGATAAGGTAATAGAACATGTCATTTTTAAATGTCTGAGCTATTAGTCCTCTTGTCGGAGGCTAGTTTGAACGCTCGGTCGCTATGGTTACACTTTAAATGCTCTGATTGCATCATTCACTAGTGTCCAACTTAAAAAGAAAGAAAGAAAGAGGTGAGTTTGTCAATATGGCCACTAGAAACCTGTATCGAACCATACAGTGAAATAATACACACACAGTGAACACACACAAAGCCGGAGCAGTAGGCAGCCTTAATTTGTGGGGTACAGGGAGTTTGACAAACCCACTGCCCACTGATCACTTGTCCAAGAAGGTGAATAAATAAGGGCATGAGCAAAAGTGTTGTAGATAATAAAGGGTTAACTGATGAAGAGGCCTCAACGAGGGGCTTTTGTAACCAAATACAGATGTCATGCAGAGGTTTGCATCCCGTTTCTGTAACTGAGAGACAGCGATGACAAACTGCGTATGGCCTCTAGGTTACAACAAGAGAGACTCAACAAGGATGGAGGATGGAGAGCTGTTGAGCCTCAGAGATCAGGCAGAGGACCTCAGATTCACTTCTCAGACGGCAGACTAACTCACTGGCATGGTTCCACGTTAGTGGAGCTGGCATGGGGCGGCACAGACTGGAGGGAGACATTAGTCAGCAGTATCCCTTTCCCCCGAGAGGCACAGTGAGCTACAGATATCACCATGATTACACAGAGATAGATGAGCCGATTAGACATCACATTATCAATCTGGATGTCAAAATCCAAGCTTATCTGAACAGCTAATCACGCTTTTACAATAAATACCATATTCAAGATTCAGAATGATAAAAGCATTTAGTCAATAACTTTGGTCTGTGAAATAGATCCCCAGGAATAGAACCAGCAGATAAAAAACAAACAAATAACCAAAAAACATCCACTCAATTCAAGCTTTTTTTCCACTAATTTGAAATTATTTTT
>SOMO01000053.1:254649-265177 GCA_028128575.1 Paedocypris carbunculus | reverse complement strand
GTGTAGTAAAATAAAAGAACTATAGCAGAAAAGCATTTGAACAATGAAAACTTGTTGGCAAAGATTCACTTGGGGGCGAGGCAACCTTGTGTTGCAGTAAGTGGTGACCAATGTGCAGCCCGGGGTGCCTTAGGTAAAAGGTGTACAGTGTCTGTAAAAACCATAGTAAAGACGTTTTTCTGGAATTCCTGGATTGGGAAGGATTGCATTTTTTGTTTATAATTTACTAATTTATAACCTAAAGTGTTTTGTATTTTAGAATGTAAATGGACTGCTCATCTCCACAACAGTCTCCACCACTCTTTTTTGTATTATTCGCTCCGTAAATCGCAGTCGGAAGGAGAGGAAAATAGTTGGCATTATGGAGCAAAATATACGGTATATAAGAGACTTGTTTCTGTTGACAAGATTAGATGGAAGCGTTGGGTGATGCTATAGTTCAGCCGAGCGCCTCGGTGGATTTACATATGCGCAAGTACATGTAGTAATTATTGACTTCCCCAACATCTGTGCTGTCCGGTGAGATTTATTAGCATGTGATTCGCTTCATTCTGATGGGTCTTGGAAACAGGGCAGCATGCAAGGCAGGTAAATGATGGCCTTCATAAAACATTATATTACTGCAATGAACGGCATAAATCTTTTGTAACACGGGTCATTGTTATATGCTAAAGAGATCTGGCTGCAGGAATATTTAGAGGACGGGAAGGATGGGACTATGTCAGGATGCATGTACTTTTACTCACAGAAGGTTTAGCATGTTTGTTTGTTGATCAGGTAATAATGTGGATAACACACGATTGATGATTCTTACAAGAATATGGAAAATATGGATGAGATTTTGGTCCATCTTAGACAAAACACATTTAGAAGTATTTAAAAAAAATACTTTGCTTTTTCCCCTCAATCAAACATCTCTGGATGTTATTTTCAATATTTTCTTACAGATATTATAGTATAGAACAAAAATACAANAAATAAACCTTAATTTTGAACCCATTGTTTTCTAATTTCACAATCTCACCATTTTACATCAGATAAAAGGCATTCCGAGACTCCTGAAGTGTCAGAGAAGTTTGAAGCGTGGGCATCGTCCTCTGATATTAAACAAACCGTCATGGCCACCCATGCAGTGAAGCGCCAACGCACAAATGCAAATGGTGCAACACTCTGCAGCAGTGCTGCCTCATCAGTTCTGACATCCTGGTGGAGCAGTAATCTGTGAGCCGCACAGTAAACCATCATGACCATCTGCCCTGGGAACACACAAATCTATCTTCCCGAGCATCTGTGAACACAGAGGTCTTCAAGCAGTCGGAAAGGCTGAGAAAGACGACAGGAGACCGCTAACCACTGGATTGTGCTTATTGATAAATACTGTAACTAGCATCATAGTTACCAAGTAGAACTATCAAAACATCCATCCATTTTTTTTTTACAGAAAAATGTATTGGAGTAACGTAGTGTAATTTTTCCTTTTGTTAAAGACTCTGTTAAATTAATAAATGTTTTATCGTTAGAAACAATCAGATCGTTGTAAATATATCATTTTGTTTTGAAGAGAGAATAATCCTTTCATCAGGTGACTTTGATTGGCCATGGTGCCTTTTATCCCCCAATAAAAAGGACATCTTTTAGGTAAAATTAAGATTTATCACGTCCAAAAAAGCTAGTGTGGCTGTTTTTGCTTTAGCCTGGTCCTCCCTCTCTCCCTTTCAACAGGCGATTATGTCTTTGGCTTTGAGTAGTTTGCACTAAAGATTTGCTTTTGTCCATGCTTGATGCTTTAAACCATACATTTCAGATTTAAACAAAAAAGAACCCCGTCCAGAATGCCAGATTTAATATAGTAAGACATTTTCCAAGGAACAAAGAAGAACACATTCAATATCAGATGTATGTTGCACCAGACCAAAGCAAAGAATCATATCACCCCAGACAAATCGACGCTCTTTTATTTTTAGACCATTTTCTCCGAGCAAGCAATCAGTGTGTAAGCCTCAGAAACAACAGCGTCTCCTCGCTTGCCATCTTATCACACACTAGGGGCTTTTATCCCTTCTTCCAGTCATTAAGGAGGAATAACTGGATGACAGGATGCGGGGAAAACAACAAGGCTGTCCAAGTAGCTCTATGTGATGTCAATGCAGTGTTGATGCAGAGAAAGTTCAGCTAAAGCGAAGGACCTAAAGTTTCAAGTGGCTCAAAAAATATGGCATTTCGATCCACAATAGTTTGATTTTAACAAGGTGCGTTCTACTCAGACTAACCCAATTTAAAGTTACAACTGAAAATCTGGTTACAACGTCTCTGGTTGGGCATTATGGGTTAGAGTTAATTTAGTGAAAGTGAAGTTTAAGAGGACAGGAGGATGAAAAAACAAAGTTTTGACAGGGCGCTTTCAAATGAATACAAATTCTCTGACCAGTCATGATCCTGGACCATTTAATATAACTTTAGAAAAACATGAAAAAATATAATTTTANATGAAAGTTGCAGACTGGCATTTTTAGTTTCAGTCTTTAATCATATTACAAATGCAGTAACATTTGCTTTTATTGCATTGCAGAAAGTGAGGAAATGTTGTGTAACATCAAGGACAAACCTTTGTTGAACCTTCGCCGCTGGATTAAACTGTTTTTACTTGAGCAAAAATACAATTCAGCCACTTTATGAGAAACGGATTTTCGTATTTCTGAACCTTCAACAATTTTGATATGGTCCCTAGAGGCCATATTGACAAAATCACCTCTCTCCCTTTCAAAATAAATTTATTTGAGACTCGTACCTTCTCTAGTGCTCCAGTGCTCCTCATGTTCTTTTGCTGGTTTGTCTTGTGGAGCAAATACGACTTCAAATGAATCTCAGCTGAATTCTTGGAGAATCTTGTCAATGTCNGTTGCGTTTAGCGTTAAGTTGTATAGTCTTTGATCTTGGTTTGTCTTTATATTACACAATATTTTATGGAACAACTGATTTCACACCCTATAGAAGCAAGAAGAATTTCTGATAGAGATGTCAAGTTAAATTAAATATGTCTGCATAAGTCATGATATCCTACACGAGAACCATTGATCCTTAAGAAGAGGCCAGACTTTGACATGAAATATCTTGTCCTTGCAATGTCGACGCAAACCTCCAGGAAATGACATGATGTCACCGGCCACTTTGACAATGATCTGTCAGCGTGTTTGATCAAGCATGAATTAGTTATGCATTCGGCTATTTCACATATGAACAAAGTGAATTTAACCTCAACTTCTGGGTCATTCACATAGGACTGAACCCAAGGACTTATGAAGCCACACTCCATCATTGCGCTTTTAATAAGAGCACTCTGTCGAAGGCTGAGCATTCTGCTTTTAAAAGTGCCACATTAACATAATATACAATTACAAGGCCGGGACCAAGGTGGGTGGAAGTAGTTTTGCCTTTCGCCGTTATTACAACGACAATCAACAATGACTTTAAGCCGCAACGTTCAGGTCAGTTGTCAAGTTCTGGAGATTAAAGACATCTTTTAGGCATGAGCTGATTGGACAGTTATAACCTCCCAAAAACGCATTCATAATCCATAAGATGTGTAAATTTGCCTTACTGTTATAGCTACTCAAGACGTTTGGCTTTTAATTTTTAATTCGCGCAATTACACAACTTACCGTGTTCCGAGCACGAGAGCTCATGCAATTTTAACAGCGACGGCTAATTATGAAACGCATTCCAGAAATGTGCAACTAAACAGCATATTTAAAGTGCACTTTAAGACGCATTTAATTTTTAACATCTATTTTTTATCGCTTTCTAAGAGAGTGGAGTACAGTGCGCCACGCCATCGGATTCCAGTAGCCGCCAATATTAATCCAATCAAGACGCAAGACCATCAACGTGCGAAACGCAACAGGAAGTGTCATGTGTGGAGATGAGAAAGGCTTACCTTAAAAATAACGCCGACTCGCTAAGCTTGTCAACAAGAGATGAAATGGACCCCAAAATTAGACCAGAATGCAGCGAATGCATTGTGTGATTAATTATACATCGTGTTCATGGCAGAATTGCAGGATTATTGAAGGCCTTGGTGCCTGAAGCAAACATGGAACTGGAGCTCCAGTAGAGAAGTTTGGCTTTCATCTTGAGATGTGCTTCAAAGCTCGCTTCAAACAGAGCAAACTGGCAATCAAACTAATGTGTAACCGGGCAGTTGTTCGCTTCACAAAGCCCATCATCAGAACAGCAGCTGCGATCACACAGAGGCAGCGCTGTCTCCTCATATCAAGCCTATCAATGGAACATGTTATTTTCCCCATGTTGTAAGCAGGGAATTTGGTGGGAAGCTCCGAGAATCTTTAATGTCTGGCATATGGCAAATGAAAGGACATCCTATATCTTGCGTCTTAAAGAACCGCATTTCAGAAGGCTTCTTGCATCATCTGCAGT
Source organism: Paedocypris carbunculus (assembly GCA_028128575.1). Taxonomy (NCBI): domain Eukaryota; kingdom Metazoa; phylum Chordata; class Actinopteri; order Cypriniformes; genus Paedocypris; species Paedocypris carbunculus. The sequence continues at coordinate 260,743 of SOMO01000053.1, read as the reverse complement.
CACAGAGTTGAAATAATGAGGAGAAACCAAACTTCTGGTTTGTATATTCACAAGATAAACAACAAACTGTTGGCTTCCAACTCAAATAATTGCACAATGAAATAATTTTTGCAATGAAAATATGTATTGAGCACAGTTTCAAGTATTGAGTCATTTTCTATTTTCAAACAAAAAGAATGTGACAAATTGGGGCATTTGTTAATAAAAAAAACAACAAAAAAAAAAAAAAATAAAATGTAAAATTAAAGAAAATTAAATTTCAAGTAGGTGAAAACAAATCTTAAAATAAAATGAATACAAAGGAGAAGGAAGGATGAACGAGAGGAAAGAAGGAGGAAAGGAAAAGAAAAGAAAAGAAAGAGTGCATGAGATCCTCATTATGGTCACTTGAGACCATATTAAAAATGTGCTCCGCATTCAACCATCAAGTGACGTTACACACGCACATACACACATAGTGAAGTGAACAGACAAACTTGGAGCAGTGGGCAGAATTAGGATGTGGTACCCAAAAGGCATGTGGGAGTTAGGGAGGGATTCTAACTGGCAACCTGTTGGACACGAGTCTAATTCCCTACTACTCGAACACAACTTGCATTTTATAAGAGCAAATGAAATTGTAAAGACCTCATGCAGTGCAGAGTAAGACCACTGGCTTCCATCAAAATCCAAAGAAAACATGAATATGCTCATTCTTTATTCCGTTTCCTCTAAGCCCAAAAGAATTCCCTGGAATTCCCAATACTGATAGCATAAGGCTGATCCAGGCAGGCCGATTTCAAAAGTCTTAGCTGAAGTTTTAAATATTTAAACATTTAGCTTATCTTAGGAGAAAAATTAGTGTAAAGCATTTCATATTAAATACAATTCAACATATATAACACTTGCTAAAGGCAATTAGAGGATTTAAGCATGCTGCAATCTCTCCTCAATCTGATGAAATGGGATGAGAAACAATAGTCAAAGTCTTCATAAAGTTTTCCACATCTTTGGATCTTCAGTGTCTTTTGCCGTCAGACACAAATTCCCAATGACAGTGCGAGAGAAAAATCGAGTCGAAATAAATAAATGCATGGAAAACACATTGAAAAGAAAGTAGGATAATCAGAATGCTTGAAAGCTCGCAAATCAAAGTTATATCCCCAGAAACCGATTTCTTTATGCTGTTGTCAGCAAAAACAGAGATAACCCATTTCTTCATAAAATATTTCCACCTTGCTGTATTGTATGAAAGGAATTAAGATGGTTAGATTGTGTACATAAAGAAGGCGATTTAAAATGCTTGTAGATTTTGAATGACTAACCCATAATCTGGATTAGATGCGTAAATCATGTCAGAGATAATCCGGTGTGTGTGATAGGTTGATTAGGTGAGGTGCTTAGAATTCTAGTGATTGAGATCAAAAGATTGTGGGAGGAGTTCAGGGTGGAACCATGGGTGGAGCCTGACAATGAGAGTTATTAAAGCTCTGCTAATATACTAAAGCATAATCTTATGTATAGACATGTTTTAATCATCATAATCATATGAGAAGGTTGCCAATATGGGCACTAGAGACATATCAAAATTGTGTTCTACATTTAACTATCTAGTGAAGGTACACACACGCACTGGTCCACAACCGCCATATAAGATTATTGCTATCTATAGATTATCTATAGAACTCAAGCATATTTTTACCTCACTTTAGGCTCTGAGATTATTATCATGGTTAGATTAAAAACCCCACTTTTAGGTTTAAATGTTTTAATGTGAATTGACTCTTTCACAGTATAACCTTTCTTTCGAGGCAAAATACTTTAGTTACACAGATCTCCAGTTGATCCAAGATCTTAAAGGGAAAAAGTACTACTTGTTTCTAAGCTCTTTATCTTACACAGTTCCATCAGCCTCACGGTAGCTAGCATTTAGATGCTCAGAGAGGACATCTCCTCCCTCCTGGTGTCCTAAAGACATAAATCAGAATCTCATCCTTTGATCTAATTACATTTCAATGTGGTACGGTTCCCATTTAGTGAAGATGTCAAGTTGTGCCTTAAAATGATATATTAAAGTCGAGCTAATGTGGCGTTTGAAGTGAAAGTAAAGAAATATGGCTTTAACTTGAGCTCTACACTATATTAATGTTAATCTATTCACAACATAGCATTTAGATCCCGCCTAACGTAATGCTTTTGGTTTAAATGCAATGCAGACTGGGAAAGCATGAAAGTTGCAGACTGGCATTTTTAGTTTCAGTCTTTAATCATATTACAAATGCAGTAACATTTGCTTTTATTGCATTGCAGAAAGTGAGGAAATGTTGTGTAACATCAAGGACAAACCTTTGTTGAACCTTCGCCGCTGGATTAAACTGTTTTTACTTGAGCAAAAATCCAATTCAGCCACTTTATGAGAAACGGATTTTCGTATTTCTGAACCTTCAACAATTTTGATATGGTCCCTACAGGCCATATTGACAAAATTACCTCTCTCCCTTTCAAAATAAATTTATTTGAGACTCGTACCTTCTCTAGTGCTCCAGTGCTCCTCATGTTCTTTTGCTGGTTTGTCTTGTGGAGCAAATACGACTTCAAATGAATCTCAGCTGAATTCTTGGAGAATCTTGTCAATGTCACAGTAGAAGTTCATACATATTAAGACCGGAACAGCTAATAAATCCAGCACAGGTATTCCAGCCAAGTGTCCAACGAACAAGCAAAAGGTCTTTGAAATGAATACAGGACGACTATGTCTATGAACATGAACAAATGTTTGGCACATGTTTGTGCTGAATATGGCCGTCATGCAGGAAGTCACCAACAAAGAAGAGGCCACCNCGGAACAGCTAATAAATCCAGCACAGGTATTCCAGCCAAGTGTCCAACGAACAAGCAAAAGGTCTTTGAAATGAATACAGGACGACTATGTCTATGAACATGAACCAAAATGTTTGGCACATGTTTGTGCTGAATATGGCCGTCATGCAGGAAGTCACCAACAAAGAAGAGGCCACCTGCAGCGCTCGCCCAAGCACACAGCCTGCTGGCCTGGTGCAGTACTTCCTTACAATCTCTTTCTCTCTTCCGGTCGATTGCAACTTTGGTCGCTTTAAAACAAACTCATTGGCTCTCTAACATGTCTATCTCATCACTCTCTCGTAGTGGCTTGCACTCTTTTTTGCTCTTACTCATTGTATTTATCCTGGAGAAGCTAAGGCTAAATGTTCTCATCTGTATCTCTTTTATTACTTTCTTGCTATCCTTCTAACATGCTTATTTTTTCAGTTTCTCTCTCTCATGCCAATCATCCAACATTCATTGTACAGTATCTCTCTCTCTCTCTCTCTCTCTCTCACTCTCTCTCACACACACACACACACACACACACATATTTTATTGCTGTTTTTCTTCATAATTGCGGCATGAGAAGTGTTGGATGCAAGAGCTCGATAAGGCCGGGTAGACACGCACAGAAGCCTCAGTGAATCTTTAACATAATTTGGAAAAAACTTGCGGAATCAGGGGAATGTTTAAAGAATTTCAAGAATTTCAGGGCATCTGAGATACAGAGCTGAAATTGCTTTAAGTGCTTCAACGATGTATTGGAGAAAACCTGTGCATCTCCATCTGATTAATGACCGCCATCGCCTAATAAACAGTAATTGAATGGTGGACGGCCGAGGCCCTGAAAGCCTGGGAGAGCTGCTCGCAGCCCTCGCTGTCGTCTGGGGTTGATTATGGTTGACCTTGGGTGAAGCGCACTTGGAAACAGTGAGTCTACGTCTGGGAACTGTAGCCACAGAAGATAAATGAACAGATATTGTATTGACACAGCAAAAAGGAGATCGATGTTGTGATCAATATCTATTTGATTTTTATCACAAAACTCTGTAGAGGAGGAAGACGATTGATCAAACGTTCCAGGACACATCGGCATATCTAACAATATTAATTAAGAAAAACTGCTTAGGTGACTGATTGCAAAATCAATCAATATTCTTTAAATCAAAACAAACGATTGCTGCATTCGCCAGTGCCGTCTAAAGCCTTTCAGGGATGGATTTACTGCAGCTTTTCCACGACAATGGTTGTCTTGACATGCCTAATGAGTCTTTAGGCATAGTCATGTAAGATATGCGTTTAAAAACGTCGGGCCCTTTAAAATGTGGCTTTTTTGTCTTATGTCTGAATCTTTAAATGAAAGATGTTTAATATAATAACTAATAGTTTAAAAAGATCTGACAACCTGAGAGAAACTTTCTGTTTATTCGTAATAGGACAGAATGTGTCTACGCCTTAATAATGAGTGTAATCTTTGGTCAAGTCGTTGCAGATACTTTATCATAAATCCCAGTCCGTCGTTCTTTGATCAATGGGGCTGGAATATTGCGTGTTGATGCAAATCAAAAACAGCATCGTTTCTTCAAAGAAGCGCGTCGGGACTAAAACACTATCATATAATTGAATCGGCTCATCAATAAAAATAAAAAAAGCCAAACTCTGATAGCGCCAGGCAATATATAATTAAAAGGCGCGTCAAATGTGAGGTAATGTTTGTTTTAAAGTATGACTCACATCAGCTGAATGAAATGTCTCAAGAAGACTTCACATTTATCGTGCTTTTAAGAAAAGCATTCTCATATTACAAGCTCTTAAACGATAGAGGTCTAATGGACCCAAGCACTTTCTCAGCAAAGCGGCAATCTTTATATACTTACTTTCCTCGAGCACTGGGCTTCTTACAAGCAAGGGGTTATTCTCACGACGCAGCGTTGGGAAGCCATGCGGCTGTCGTTCTAAAATATATCAACTCTGTGATGTAGATAAAAACCTGTCAGCTCCATATAAAATGCACCTCGATATAAAATCACAAACAGTCAGATAATAACTCATTTAATATCTGTGACATGGCAGTGGCTGTCGGGTTGCTATGTTCTAGGGTCATAATCAAGCATTACGATTCTGGATAATAAACATGGCGGGATTGGAAAAATACAACAAGGCATAGTGGCGCGTAAGACGGGAGTTACAAGTCCCCGACGCGGGAATATTTATAAGACGTTATTGTGCACTGGGTGGTTAATGGTTAACATTACACAGTCCTGAGCAAGTCCTGCAAGATTAGCACTTACGCGTCTTTAGCGGCGAATGGCCATAAAAAGCAGCCCGCTCATCTCGTCTTGTAAATCAAATTGTGTTTCGAGGGGCGCTGATGATTCTGCCAATTAGCCGAGGCCGGACGCGTCAGAGTTACCGCTGTCTATTACACACACTTCATTCCCGAGATCTATAGCGCCATTCATTTGCCAATCTCCATACAGGACGGGCTGTGATAAGAAATGAATTATACTATTGATGAGGTTCTTAACAAGGTAATAACCCGCACTCCCTAGTCAATAATTATTTTCGATAGGAATATCTTTATTACAAAAATGCAGACTACAGCAAAAATCACATCACCAAAACAAAACCCGGAGGTGTAATTGCCTTTGTCTGGAATTATAGTTTTCATTAAACGGAATCCTGTGCGTTATTGATTGCTTAAATAAGCCGCGACGTCTTCTCTTTTCAACCACTGTGAAATTGCATGACATCGTAATATTCCCAAACATTGTTGTGTGTGTACATCAATGTTATGAGATTCCGACTATAAAGAGTCAAGGACTATTGGACTGGAATAAGTGCTGTAAATAAACAGACACATTTTATGAGGTGGATAACACACAAGAGAAAAAATCCAAGTCAACACACACAGGGCCGATATCAAATATGTGGAATTAGTCTGAAGAGAAGTAAAAAATGTCCTGCGTCCAAAACTTGATCCGCAGAACCAGCTCAGCAATACATTTTGTTTAAAACTCAACATAAAACTAAAAGTTTACAAAGTTCACAATTGTAATTGTGTTTTTACGTATGCAAATCCCTAAATGAAGTAAAACGTTATTTAAAGAAAAAGCAATCGATTCGTAATCATCATATAGAACATTGTGAACTTAAAGGTACTATAGTACCAAAATGAATACACACATATTTAAAGTTTCAACAATTTCACCAAATAAAAAATTCCACATCAATAATGTCACACTATTTTCACATTACTATTCCTACTGAG
>SOMO01000053.1:218236-232514 GCA_028128575.1 Paedocypris carbunculus | reverse complement strand
GCTTCATGGTTCTCTCCAATATTTTACTAACGCCATATGTACTTCTTTGCTATGTCCTTCTTACTGGGACTGGCATTTTGTTTATCTTGCTGATGATTTTGCAGTGTTGAGATTCATTGGGATGATTGATGCTGATTTTGTTGACGATTTTGTCATGTACATTTTAAATTCAATTTTGTGATGTATGCATAATCCTCACAGGTTCAGATTGAGTATTTGAGCGTGAGGCTACTCTAATTAAACTACTCAAGCAGCAGCCAATAAAACAACTCTGCACTTCCACTCTCTTTTTTCACCTGGAAAGACTTGAACTAGATCATAATCTGGCATCCAGTTGAGTGCTAGCCGAACCCCAAACCCTATCATTGGCTCTTACATCTGTAATCTCCCCTCCAGAGGTAACAATTTTAGCAAGACGATTGGATATGAGTGGCTGACCCAGTATCGCATGTCCTCCGTGCCTTTCCTTCACTCACGTGTCAAAGCTGCGACTGGCGCTCTATTAACAAGAATCTATCCAGCGTTGTGCATCACTGCCTCAACCGCGAGAGATCATTTCTCTCAGAGCGCAACATATTGCAGATTACGGTTGCCAGGTTACTTCACACCAACAGTCTAAATGTGGGCACATGTACCAGCCCAGAAAAAAAAAAAAAAAAATCTCAGATCCAATCTAGTTAGAGATCACTGCTTCATCACTGCATATCGTAATGGATCGACACGGAAGGAAGAGGCAAGGCAGAGATCCTCACAGTTATTTAGGTCACAACCCTCTGGACAGCATTCCAAATTTGAGGAATGTAGATGGTGCATCATGAAGGGGTCATCTGAAAATACATCGCTTTAAAAAAAACCCAATTTGCATTTTGGTTTAGTCCAATCAGTTTATGAGTGCGAAAGGCTCCTCAATCAGCAGAGCGATTGATGGAATCTTAACAGTTGGCATCTCCAGAAGATTAAGATGTCTCTGTGTATTCAGATAGTACAGGCACTTAGGCCCATCATTTTTTATATGTTGGAAGCCTGAGATTGGGATGTTGGGGGCTGGGAGCATTGGAATCTGTTCAGTGGCTTCTGGGAGCTTGGGATTTCGTTGGGATTTTAGCTAGAGGCTGGGTGAGTAATGGTGGAATATTATCAGCTCCAGAAGGCTGGCAATGCTCTTAGTGTAGGCATTGAATTGAAAATCTAACAGATCTCGCACTGACTCACAATCACAACAGAGCAGGAGTGAAATCCTTTGAATCATAAACAGAGACAAGATGGCAATGCCAACAGTTTGCAAGCCGGCAGTGATATCCAACATAACTGACCCCGAGAGCCTCGGGAGGGACTTTATCAATCAAAGCCAAAGGCCGTGCTCTCAAATTCCTCACTGGGTTAAATGCATCCAAATTGAATTTTGCTCTCTGAACAGTGTTGGAGCCAGGAAAGATCTGAATTCCATCTGATCTGTTAAAACATAGATCATGCAAGTCTTTACCATTCCATGGAGCTTTCTTCATCCATGGAGGGTTTTCTCCAGCTAATGCTTCAGAACTAGTGCTGTGACAAGATGGGCCAGATAAATTATTAGGCTTATATAATCCCGAACTATTCAAAAAACAGTACCTTTTTTGCAGATATATGGTGGCATAGTGGGTAGTGCCAGCATTGCGGCAGTTACCCAGCGTTTGGGATTAATGTTTGAGTCCAGGTTGGGGTCTTTTGGAGTAGAGTTTGCATGTTCTCCTTGGGTTTCTGCCAGGTCTGTTTTCTTTCCAGAGTCCAAACACATTGGTTCACGTGAATCAGAGATTGAAAAACTGTTTTGTGTTCTACTCTGTGATTGGTTGGTCCAAAATCCAGAGGGTGTGTTCTGCCTTCAGACCCAAATGTGCTCGGAGTGGCTCCAACTCCCTGTGACCCAGAAATGGAAAAAGCGGTTTAGATGAGAAAAAACAAATGGATGGTGAGATGGATAGATGTACAGTACATATATAGAATTTGCATCTTTGTTTAAAGAATATTTTCCCAACCTGTTGAGCACCTTGACCAGAAATGGGTTTGACAAGTGATGCATAACATTTTTTGTCAGTGTAGGTGTTGAATTTCACACTAGACAATTTGCACTACAAGAGATGCTTTAGTAAACGCAAACTGCTACAACAAGCTGCTCTGCAGGGAAAAAAAATATTGTAATTGGCATGATTTTCTCTCTGTACTCACAGTCTGCCACTCAGCATATTGAAATTGATGTTATTCAACAAAAGCACCACTTGTTTTCACACTCAGATGTTCTCATCTGGTACTGTCGTCTGTAAAATGAAATGATGTAAAACAAGGGTCAAATGGAGGTTTACTTCACTGTAATAAAGCAAACAGTGGATAACCATTAAAAATGTCCTTTATGAATATATATAAAATCTGGCACAAACCGCTATGCATTAGGTCATGATTTTTGAAAATGGATTAAAACACTAACAAAAAGCTTGATTTTGTGCATTTTTTGCAGTGTGGAGGGAATGGGACTACCCAACAGGAAAACACACAAGATAGAGGGAACTTTTAAACTCATAGAATGACCTCGACTAGGCCTTGCACACGTTTTACTTGATGTAAGGCAAGCGTGATGCCCACTACGCCACCATGTGTCCAAGCTGTGGCATGAAATCTTATAAAATTAAGTTCATGAATTCATTAAAACCTAACTTCTATGTACATACGGTTCAGACTGTTTTTCGCAAACCAATTGGACAATCCCGGAGACGTATATATCTCTAATTGTAGCTGTAATTTCCGCCTTGAACATTTCACAATTGCATAATTATTTATTATTGCTCAATTGCATAATTATTATTGATTATTGCTGTTTATTTAACAGCTATACATTTTGAACCAAACAACATCTCAACTTATTACGTATTAGCAGCAGCATAATTCTTTGATCAAATAGATGCCACAATAAAATGAAAATGAAAATTGAATTGAAAATTGAAAAAAATGAAAATCAACCTGTATAAACGTTAGCGCTATAACCTCAAAAACAATCATACTTAATAGATTATATTTTACGGTAAAGTAATTGAAGTAAACCATAAATACAAAGCTGTGAAACAATAAATACTGTGCACTAATTCACATAGCTAAAAAGATCTGATCTAAATTAAACGGATGTATGTACGTTTAGTGTACACACCATTATCAGAATCTGTAAGCAAAATGACTAAATGTTTTTGTGTGATTTTATGTATCAATTATTATATGTACACTAATTTACGCATTTGTTCTAAAGTGAATTTAAACATGTAAAATTCATTTCTTTGTTTATTAATATTCAATGATAGTTTTACTTGTTGGCAGTATCCTTTATTTGCTTGAAACCCTCAATAGCCTTTTTGTTTTTTTTTTTTTAAATACTTTTTTCTAAATATACTAATATTTTTATGTTTTCCACACTAGAGAATTGTACAGTGCTCTGTATGTGACCCACCAAACAGTGAAGTGTGTTTACACCGTGACGTGAACACACACCTGCAAGCCCGGAGCAACTCGGGTTCAGTGTCAGTGTCATACTCAACAACACTTCAGTTGTGGAACCAGCAGGTTTGAGATGAATGGAAAAGCAACTGACAAAGAGATATGGAAATGTGAAAGACACGAGCAGTGACGTTATAATGCATGAAGACACTGCAACAAAAAACAAGCGTAATAACGGTTTAAATCAAATGATAAAAAACAGGTCTGTGATCCCATTGTGATCACAATCCTGTGAGTTATATCCTTGGGTGAAAATCATTACATCAGATATAGTAATAAGTGTAGATGTGTGATAACCCTTCCTCCAAAAAGCCTTTATGAGTCCAATATTGTTTCCTTCGACTGAAGAACCAGCCCGCAGAAACTTGCAGGTGGAAATGGCCGGAAGGAGTGTGAGAAAGAAAGACAGGATACACTCTATTGTCTGCCGGCATCATTCTCACAACACTTTGCTGAGATACGCTGGCAGCTAAGTACAGGATGTTCAAACTACTTCATGATGGATGGCAATTTTGAGATCCTTTTTCCTTCTACTGTTTGCACTGAGTTCAGTGTGAGACCTGTAATTGAGCTGCCCACAGACAAGTAAAACATCTCTGCTCCGTGCAACACACATTTAAAGGCCGTGTCTCCTCAGGAAGTAGAGTACCGTGTTATCTGTCTGTTCGAGTTAGCCTGACACCTACATACTCTTAGCAGACCTTGTAATTCTGCCTGTTCTCCGCATCTACTTGGAGAAATGCACTGAAGATTCACCACATTCCGCTATGGGAAAAGTAATTGTGAAAAACCTTTGGAACATGACGTGAAAGCGTATAGAAAAAGACGGGGGATGGTACACATGTTATTCCACGTGAGATTTGCTCTTTGAATGAAGCGTTCTTATATAAATCACATGACTTGTCGCTCACTTCCATGGCATCTGAATGCAACAGGCAGGCGATGGAGGCGCTTACGTCGGATTGCTTGGATTTTAAGACAGTCGTTCTGATCAGGAGCCACTGCGTCATCATGAAGGGAAGAGCCGCCACAGTTTACAGCCCGCAGGACACAACGACTGTATTCATCTTCACCAATGACTTTGTAATGTTAGCATGCCAGATGAGACTGGCACCAGAGAGTTGGGTTCTCCCTAGGTTTATTTCCTCTCACCCCGCCAGAGAGGATTTGTTTTCCTAGCCACTGTTGCGATCTAGCTTGCTCTTCTGGTTATAGCCCATAGTCTGAACAACGATGGACAATGGACATTTTCAGGGGTGGTCTTTGGAATTTTGATAAACTCCACACATTGTAATTCAAAGTTTGACTCGCGATCAGTGCTGAAGATGACTTTGTGAAGCTTCCCAATTGTATTCCGGATTTAATCTGCGTTTAGGCAAACTTTCACGGCCGTGCTCCCAGATGCAAATTACCCAAGTCCTGGGTTAAATTTCACTGACAGAGATGCTTGATTCATTGCTTCACGTCCAGGATGAGAATTAATCTGCGTCTGGGAAATTGGCCCACACTGTCTAGTCACATAATACCACGCCGGCATCCTCGGAATGAGAAAGAAGTCAATGAAACGTGCGTCGCTGCCATTGTCTCTGCCGTCCGAGTCAAGATTCGGAGAACATTATTAGATTACACCATCGCTGTCGAAGCACAATTGCAGAGTCGTGCTGACCAAAATGCATTAATCAAGACACAGTGAAAAGACTTAATTGTCTGCGCTGGCAGTATACTAAACAGAAGCCGCTTTCATAATTTAACAGAGCCCATTAGCGTCGAGGAAATTATCATTGTCTCATAATTAAAGTGACTCTCGACTTAGGCCATTAATGGCTTCAAACTCAAGTGAACTGCTGAACGGATGCACAGAGAGGGTTTCTTTTTAGGGTGAAAAATTGGTTTCTAAAAAAAAAAAAAAAAAAAGTAAAAAAAAAAAGTATTGGTATTTATTTTTTATAAATGGGCCGCTAATTTCTGCTAAATGCTATTTAAGTGAGCTTAATTCGCTAATTATGGACACTAAGAACCATGTCGAATTGAGTTTTTAAGCTGATTTAATTCATTCATGAAAGTGAGGTGAACACACAAACACAAGATCAAAACAGTGGTCAACCATCACGTTTATGAACAGAGAAGATGGGATTGACTTTGATTGAAGAAAATTGTCTGAGAAAACAGCCTGCAACTTTGTGATTATAAGTCATGACAAATGGAGGGAAACCTTAGCCAACAAATTATTATAGTGAGGCAGATCAAATTTACCAACACTTTCCGATTTCAATCCATAAACGTTTTCAAAAAACTAATGCAAAAAAAAAAAATCAAATGTCATTTGTTCCAATACACAATTCCCAGAAACAACTGGTTGTGTGATTTCTGACGTGACCATGACTATCATGAGTGAGCAAGCCAATAGTCAAGACGGCTAAAATCTCAAAGAGGGTTAAAAGAAAATCCTTTGAAATACCGACCATCTACTTTGACGTTCAGTCCAGTCTGATGTTTTGTGAAATTCTGCAAGGGGATGCATATCAATTCTCTCCAGAAAGATCCAGAAGCAACACCTTTCCAATCTTGGGCAAACCAGACATTTATTTAGAAATGCACTAAAACAGGTAGAACAACTGTTGGTTAGAAGGTTTTGGACAGGCTGAAGCCACGACTGTTAAATGTATTCATCCTACAGAAGGCCATGTAGGGCAAATGCAAAACATTAATTTATCAATCAACACTTTAGATTTCCAGTGGTGCTTTTTATCCTAGAAACACACACAGACATACTCAGACAGCTATAAATTAAATATATTCTAATGCAGTAACTGTACCCTGTCCAGACAGCCATCATTTTCTCATGAGGACGTTAAACATTTACACCGCTCATTTCCAGCTGTTATTTTTCTCGCCATCAAAATCCAAATGATGGAACTTTTCTCCTTTGAGAGAAAATATTAAGAATCTGCTTAACCATAAATCAAGTCAATTTCTGAACTCTGGTGGGCATGGTGGGCACACACATACTGTTGCTTCATGAATATTTTAAAATACAATGAACAATTAAAATGGAATGTTGGAACGGAATCACATGAAGTAAAAATTGCCTTTACCAGCAAATTAAACTCTGAGGAATAAAAGCGACATAAAACATAAAATAAGACATAAAAATGTTAAATTAAGATACACAATAGAAAATAAACATGTATGGTGCATTATATCAAGCTAAACGTTAGTATATTACCTTCTTGTTATTATTGCATTTATTTTTTACATTTAGGCATGTATATTTGCTGTAGATGTGCATGAAACAAAGTCATAAAATAAGCATTTCCTTTTAGTCATAAACAATATGTGCGTCATACTTCATATGAAATATACATTTCAATAGAACATGTGCATCTGCTTCTTTATAACAGAACTCACTCTTCCGACGTGAAGAAACATTTTTCAAGCATACCAGAGTCATGGAAATGTTCTTCTAGAACCATTACCAAATCAAATGTTGTATTTTATGAAGTCATATTGCCTGATGTTAAGGAACAGANAATGTTCAATCTGATTGGCTGACAATTACAAGCAAATAAAATGAAGGCTTTAATTCCACAATGTTTGCTTACAGTTACATTTAATTGTGCTCAAATAAACTGATTTTTGTTGCAATAACTGTCTATGTTAATGATACTAAAAGTGTGAAATTGTAGTGGTGAAACTGTAATAGATACAAATAAACTTTTTCATACTGAAAAGTGCCTCGAGCTTCTAAAATTCCATCACACGTTCCAGACTAATATCAATCAATACAATATACAAGATTCACTCCAGACTGTATGACTGAAGATTCACAAGACAAAAGTCCTGAGATGCTTCCACAGTGTCATGTTGCGTAATGTATAACTCTTCTTTCTGACGCGTGTGACGGCAGGAAACAAATGTGAATGGCCGATGCTTAATTTAGGCAAGGTTGAAAGAAAAATCATCCGGCAAAATAAAAAAGAAAATGACTTCTCTCCAACCAGAAGTTCTCCGGCGGGTCAGACAACGAAGGGCATTTCAGCAGATTGATTCTCAGGTACTTTTTGTTCTTGACTTGTGTTTTCCAGTCACCGCCTCATAACTGTATGCATGGGATTCCATATTTTTTTGAAAAAGGTGTTTCTCTCTACTGAACACCATAGCGCAATTTAAATCCTTACAATTCCGAACTTGCCACTACATATGTGAGCTGACAGACAAACTTTTTGTGGAAAGGGTGTAAAGAAATTGGCGAGAAAAGTATAGGAGGGATGTCATAGACCCACGTAAAAGAAAAAAATGTAGTTATGAGCAAGAAAATGAAAAAAGAGCTTATCAATATGTCTATCAGGGACCGTGTCAAAATTGCTCTGCTTTTATCCACCGGTCAAGTTACAACACAAACCCGGAGCAGTGGGCCGCCCAAGGACACTCAGCTGTGGAACCAGCCAAAGAGATTTAAACCACCTCTTGAACACAAGTCCAATTTCCTACCACTGGACCACGTGTTGAGATCTGATAAAATGAGTCACTGGTCATATTCACGAAGGGTCTGCTGTAGGAATCTGGGGCAACGTACTAATGATGCGGCAGCCCGGCCTTCAACCCTCTCCAGACTGTCCCATAAAAGCTTACGTGATCTCATCCGAGTCCCATCCACGCTATACTTGACCTTCAACAGCATAGTTTCAGCAGAGCAGGAAGTGGACGGCTCTCTTTAGCGACCGCATCACTTATATTTCGCAGGCAGTGACTTCAGATGCACGCAAGAAGGAATCTTGTTAACCAGTGAATGTGTGGTGGCTTTTTTCAACGAGAGTGAGGCCTTCGAGTAGGAATAAGATTCTCTTAAAAGCATTTTCTTTTGATGGACTCTGTCCCGGTTTAGGCTTTGGGATTCTTTTATAACATCCGACATCTTCAAAAGCATCACTGAATAACCAACTAAATGTCTGACATTTTAAGAGCGTAAAAAAAAAATGAAAAGATGGGCTTGGCGGGAGGCGAGTAAAACGGCAGCTGTGAAGGCAAATCCTCCGGAATGGGAACAAACTAGTTTGTGATGTGAGCTTTGAAATTAAAGATGAGGCATGAAAGATAGAGCTTGTTGCACCTAGATTACATTTCTAGTCCATGACATGTGCTTTTTGTTAAGCTGTTTGTTGTCAGGCTAAAACTACAATCATCCATCTGTCTTTTTCCAGAATTGCTTTTCTATTTCTGGGTCACAGGGAGCTGAAGCCAATCCCAGGAACTATAGCTCAGAAGACAGGTCACCCTGGATAGTGCAATCACAGAGCAGGACACACACACTCACACTTGAACCAATGAGTAATTGTCCACCTCCAAACTGTTTGAACATATTTTGAATGTGGGAAGAAACTGGAGACCCAAAGATAACACAAGCTCGGAGATTGGAGTCTTAAGCGTGTCCTCACTATGCACAATGACTCCGAGATACAACTCATTTATACATTTGAGCAGAACAGAATTCTGTTTTAACATTACACCTTTCAGCCAAATCGGCTATAAAAGTCATCAATTATTTGTGGGGCGTGTTTAATTGCTCTGAGTAAGTACGTGATAAGACTTGCACTTTGCAATCATGCAGAGCATTACATAACCACAAAAACCTTTTCTCTGTACGGCAATACACTGAACTCGCCACCACCTATTGTTGCACGTTCTAATTTGGCTTGTGCAAATCACTCGGATTGCAAAAATGGGTCTTTTTTTAAAGAAAATTGCTTTAGCTATTTAATTGCTTTAGAAAATTTTAGCTATTGAGCTAAAAAAAATAAAATTGTGGGGGGTGAAAAAAAGGCACTATGTTTGTGGCAATTAAATGATTTTCTGAAGAAATGCAAGCAATAATTACATCTTTCTGTGGAGCTGAAGTAGCACAATTAAAATGCAAACATTTGAAGATTAAAGGACGATACTGTCAGTCAGGAGAAAAAAACGTATCGAATTCAACTCTCGGTACATATAAATGCACTCCAGTCCACTCCTGCTTACACAGTTATTACATAATGAAGATCGGTTGTTTCTGTTCTTTTGTGAATTTCATCAAGAGAGACGGTCGTTTCACTTTCAGATACAAAATTTTTTGAAGCTACATTTGCTAATTGCATAATTTATTATCAGAGCAGAGAGAAAAATCTGTAAATATTGTTTGGTGCATTAATCCCTAATTGTCTCCTTAACGTTTGATCCATCAGAATAAATTTAAACCAGCTCTTTGTGTAGGAGTACATCTTCAAAATCAATTATCCACTATTAAACTGAAGATGAAAAAAAAACTGACATCAGAGATCTGCACCAACTAGAGTATTGCTTTTATTTACACATTAACGTATTTAGACAATTTCATGCAGTAAATATCCACATTCATCTGTCCAATAAATAGATTTGGTGGTGACTGTCTAACTGAAATGAACAATTAATCTATCCATCTATTTTTTGAATGGCTTTTTGATTTCTGGGTCACACCATGATGTGTGGCCAACCAACCACAGATCGACACACACATTCGCACTCTCTCAAGCCAAATTTTCCAGGTTTCAGATTTCCTGAACGCATTTTTGGAAACTCTGAGGAAACAAGCATGAGAAAAACATGTAAACTGAATGCTGCCATATTAGTAATAAAATACATTGTACAAAACGAGTCATTGTTTAATGATGCACAAGACAATTGTCATGTTGTTTTCAAAACATTCTTATTGTAGTTTAGGGTTGTAAAATGTAAAAATGAAAGTGAATTATAATGAAAACTATCGATTTACTTAGATTCATAAGTACATTTGAACATGAAATGAATTATTAGCCATTGAGACGAAGCAGGCACTAAGACCCAGTGGAAAACCTCCTGTTACAAACTCGGAGATCATGGATATCAAAAGCTGCAACTTTGCATCAGAGTCCTATAAAAAGCACGCGTACCGCGTCCGCCTATCAGTGAAAGCTATGAAAAATTGCCGGAGCTTGCGGGCAGCGCATCTACCTTTAAACGATGACTTGGCTGTGAAGATGCAACCAGAGCATCTCTGAAGAAGGATGGAGACGCGTTCTGACACTTCTAGGATGCTTTTATGTCGTTTTATCAAAATACTTTGTGATTTCTTTGCTTTTTTCTACTGGGGCTGAAGTTTGAAATTTTCTAAAATGGAGAAAGCAAACATCTTTGCGTTTTACGCACAGCCGGCGTACATTTTCCCGGAACGATTAGTGGGGAATACACCAATTATGAAGGGCGGAAAAATCCAATTTGCTTTCCAAATATGAAAACGAATGTCTTTTGGAATGGAGCGCAGCGGTCATTCGAAGCCAACCATTGCCAGTTTCGAGGTTTTAAACATCTCGAATGGCACCAACGTCACTTTGGCACCGGAGACTGAGGTAAACCAAGCAAGTTTTGCTTTTCAAGTCACCTTGGCGTCCGTCCTCGGTCTCTTCACTCTTGCAACCATATTGAGCAATGCGTTCGTTATCGCCACCATCTCCCAGTCTAGAAAGCTTCAGACTCCGGCAAACTTCTTGATTGCGTCCCTGGCCGTCACGGACCTGCTGGTGTCCGTGCTGGTTATGCCCATTTGCGCGCTGTACACGGTCACCCACGAGTGGACTCTCGGGCAGGTCATCTGTGACATATGGTTGTCCTCAGATATAACGTGTTGCACCGCTTCCATTCTTCACCTCTGCGTAATCGCCTTGGATCGATATTGGGCTATAACGGACGCTGTCGAGTACGCAAAGAAACGTACCCAAGCGCGCGCCGCGGGCATGGTGACGACCGCCTGGATCATCGCCATCTCCATCTCCCTGCCGCCGTTCTTCTGGAGACAGGTGAAGGCAGGGGAGCTGACCACCTGTGCGGTGAACTCCGACCACATTTTCTACACCATCTACTCCACCTTCGGAGCTTTTTACATCCCCACCCTGCTGCTCATCGTCCTGTACGGTCGGATATACGTGGAGGCGAGGAAGCGCATTTTGAAGCAGTCGCCGAAAAAAGCTGGGAAGAGACTAACCTCTGCGCACCTGAGCACCGGATCGCCGGCTTCCGTGGCTTCGACGTCTCCTTTGCATTGTGGAAGGCAGGATCTTTGCTCCGACAGCGGCTCTCTGGGCAGTGACAATCAGATCAGAGTAACGGTTTCTGATTCACTTCTGGAAAAAAAGAGAATTTCGGCGGCGCGGGAGAGGAAAGCAACCAAAACTCTGGGAATTATTTTAGGAGCTTATATTGTCTGCTGGCTGCCTTTTTTCATCTACACACTGGTGGTGTCTCTTTGCCAGACCTGTGGGTTTTCTGCAGAACTCTTTGACTTCTTCACATGGCTCGGCTACGTAAACTCACTGATCAATCCAATAATATACACCATGTCGAATGATGACTTTAAAAAAGCTTTCCATAAACTGATCAGCTTTAGATGTTGCAGAAGATAATTTAATATTTTAAAAAGATATTGGGGAAAAGTCATTTCAGTCACTATTGGTTTTAATAAACTGAACATGATCTGTTTTTTTAAGATAAAGTATGACGGTCTTGACGTCCCATGAGCCAGAAATGGAAAAAGCAGTGGAAATGGATAGATGGATGGATGGATGGATGGATGGATTTGGCCTTGACCGTATGTAATCGCATGCCATAAAGGTGGTCAATCTGTGGGACATGATTGGTTGTCAGGTTTCAAAATGTTTCTTTTTATATTTAAGGATTAAGTATGGCGGTATATATTCAACAATTCATCACAAAAGAGTTGACTTAAAGCGCATTAATCATAGCATATTTATTATTGGTAATTTTTTAAAGAACCATCAAAAAGCGCCAGCAAAGAAATTTCATGACACATATGATAGACTAGTTAAATTAATGGCTTTGCTATATGTAATTACACCACAAAGACCTGTAGCAGCCGCAGGTAATCACATGCTTTTATTCTATTCTCTTTCTCCTCTCTCACTCTCTCTCTCTCTCTCACACACACACACGCGGCCTCATGCTCTCTCTATCTCTCTCTCCCTCTCCGCTCTCTACTCTCTCGCTTTTTGTCCTCTCTCTCTTTTGCCATCTCTCTCCCACATGAAAAAACAGACATGGGCATGCCACACAAACCCTTGCACACTTCAATAATTGCTTAGAAACAGCCCAGGCAAATTGCACACTTTCTGCACAGGAACGTTTTGAAAGCAAACTATAATTTATAAATAAATAAATTATTGAACTGAGAACTGACTGACTGAAAATGAGTGCAGATCATTCAAGCTCATTATCTACCTTGAGGGGCATACAAGTTTCAGTAACTCTGTTTTTTTTTTCTCTGTGGTTTTTATTAATATAAAGCATATTGTAAAGTGATGGTCACCCTAAAGCAAAAAAGCCAGCCAATTTTTCATCTACCCAAGCAAGAGATTAATCTAATATGTACACACCTTTGAATTCACTTGTGAATGTAGAAATGTATATTTGTTTCATTATCATTTTTATGAGAAAATCAAAGCAAATTCCACTAAACAAAATATATAGAATATATAAGGACAATGCCAAAAAAATAGAGAAAAAGCAAAATAAGCAAAATGAGATTTCCAGTTTTGAAGTATGGCACTAGGAAATATTTATTAAAACATTTTAAGAATTCGACAGCTTGACCAATCACATCAAAGTCAGTGAACAGTTTATCACTTTTGTAAAATAGGCCTCATTTGATATCGTAGGTGTAATGCAACTTAAAATTTAACGATGTACAATGATTTTGGATTATTAATGCTTTGACAGCTTGTGGTTAATACATTGCTAATTAATAATGCAAACTTCTGTGAAAAAAGCTTTGGTGTCCCTATTCTTTATCGAATGTGCAATTTATATGCCTTTAAGTTGCTGACATGATCCTCAACGAAATAAATAAGATGAGAATTGCGTTTTCTTGTGCTTACATTTAGTCCTTTTTCCAATTTGGAGGTAAAGCGCAAATGGTAATTTATGTAATTTGAGCAAACCAGTAGCTCCCTGTCCATGGTGCTGAAAGTGTACTTTGGTAGTAGTTCTGTCCATGGTGCTGAACGTGTAATTGGTTTTGTATTGCAATGCTTTAAAAACACCACAAGAACAAACCCTCTCATACAGTAAACATACTGCGCGCGCACACACACACACACACACACACACACACACACACACACACACACACACACACACATATCAGCACTGCGTCTGAAGATAAATTTTAAGGATTAACTGATGAACAGAAACTTGAGGTTTTCTTTGATCATTTAGATAAAATGACAAAAATCCAT
Organism: Paedocypris carbunculus; assembly: GCA_028128575.1. NCBI lineage: Eukaryota > Metazoa > Chordata > Actinopteri > Cypriniformes > Paedocypris > Paedocypris carbunculus. The sequence goes on along the minus strand of SOMO01000053.1, from coordinate 218,700 downwards.
AGCGGGATATTGATGTAATGCAATTCTATGCAAAATTGATTCACCTTCTGCTCCATACACTCATAAGTCAGATTATCTGTCACTTGGCAGCCAGAGAGATCATGGAGTAACTGAGAATGACACGTCGACTGCGGGAGGTGAGTAATACGTCAAAGATGCACCAAAATAAGGCATGAGGAGGAGATATCGACCCTATCAAGCCCATATGGAGTGGAAAGGGAAGGATCACGACAGAGTGTTTTTGAAAATGCATGTTGGATTTTTCCTACAATTTTGCATTTGCTCAATAAGTATTTACTTCAGCCGGCCCTTCTCTGCGAGTAGATGTGATGGATATTGATTTAGTTATCATGCTGCAAACTGCCTGAAGGAGTGAAAGAGGAGGCCTTTTTAAATGGAGCAATTTTTCGAATTGTAGACTTGCAATGTCTTTTAAATTTATAGTAATGCATTAAAAAAAAAAA
>SOMO01000053.1:184433-195804 GCA_028128575.1 Paedocypris carbunculus | reverse complement strand
ATTATGTATTGGATAGAAACACATTTTTATGTTTGATGAGTTAATAAGACACATGTAATTATTTTGAAAGGATTTCAAGGACACTTCAGAGATTGCATGGGTTTTGCATATTTAGTCAGTAGTTCTCCAGACAAATATTGTACCGAATAACATGCACTCCATCCTAAACCCCACCCCCAGATGTTTTACTCTTCATTTCTGAGAATCTGGAATATATATATAGTGCCAAATAAAGTACCTTGCTTCTTCTATGGGATCTCTTCACCTCTAAGTCTTTGAAGATTAATGTAAGTCTATGGTTCATTTTCCAGATCCCCAGACAACTCTACACCAGAAGATCAGAAAAGTTAGTGTCAGAAATGGTCGACTTCCATCAGTGCATCCCACATAATGAGGTAAGAAAGCTCATCTCTGGTGGTGTGGAGGAACCAGACGATCGTATTCAAACATTTGTAAATAATCCTGACAGTTTGATATTTCACGACAGGATGATAAATCTTTCTCATGAAAATGTCAATCCGCACCCTCATATTGCAGAGAAACTAATTCTAATCAAATGTATTTCTGGATGTGAATCTGTGAAAAGTTTGTGTGGGATGCAGACCAAACCCTTCATTAAGAATCGGTCATTTCCACAGAGCACGAGGTCTAGTGTACAGTATTTGTTTATTTTCTCTTCAACTGCTAATTAAATGGATACAATTAATTACCTAGATTAAATACCCAGCAGGTGCGGAGGATTAAAAACAGACACGTAATCACTGTACGCAACAATCGATTGATGACAAAAACAAATGTATCAGTTCAGCTCATGCACAGTAATTGGCATCTAATCAGTGCTATTCATAAACGTGCCAAAACTCATTACAAAACAAAAGAAAATATGTGTGTGTGTGTCTCCTTACATTTTCTGGCATTGCTTGATGGATACATTGGATGGTTTGTGGATGAATGAATGGATTGAAGGATGGATGGATGATGGATGGATAGATTCAGTTCCATTTAAATCACTTTTCTTCACCATTCTGATGTTGTTTTTTCTGATCTTCTGGACCATGTCTAAATGCATTGGCTTACTGCTATGTGATTGGCTGATTAAATATGCCATTAACGAGCAGTTTAACAGGTGTAGAAAATTAATTATGTATGCGTGTGTGTGTGTGTCTAGATGTCTATCTGCTCCATCAATCCATCTATCATTGTTCACATGGATCCATCAATACATCCATCGATTCATTTATAGTTCACTCTAAGAAATACATTTTATAGTTTTAAATAAAGTCATTAAAATGTTTATTGTATTCATAAATGAACATAAAAATAATGTTTGGTTGTGTCTGATTGTGTTCCAGTCCTGGAGGTCGTCCAGCAGGTCTTCTTGCTGTCTCCTGAGGACGCCTGAGAGTGAAAGCTTTGACATCACTGTTTTATGATGTCCACCGGTTCAAGCTCGCCTCCAAAGCTCTTCAACTCTGCAGGTTGTTGGTCCTGTGAACTTTTGAAGACTATTGTTTGGTTCCACCACTCAACTCAAGGATCAACCAAATTCTTTAAACAATGAACATTTGAATAAATCCCTGTAGGAATGGGGACAATTTCTTTTTGATAAACTGTGATTCAGATCAGTCCTGAGCTTGTTTGTATTTGCACAACACAATATTTCGAGACATGTACTGTGCTGGATATGTTGAACCCTTGTCAAGGGCTTTTCCTCCCTCACAATGAGGCATTTACTTACAAATTGACGCAACGGGATGTGTCGCGGCACGGTGGCATAATAGTACAGCGATTGCCTCATAGAAATATACCCAATAGATCTGTTTTGAGGCCGAGATTCTTGTGTGGGTTTCTTCTGGGTCTCTGGTTTCCTTCCACAATCCAAAAACATGCAGAAGAATTGGTGTCTGTAAAATTAGGTGTGAGTGAGAGTGTGAATGTGGTGTCCTGTTGTGATTGGATGGCCCCAAATCCAGGGCGTGCCCCGCTACATAAAATGGACAGATGGGTCTTAAAAAGAATAGTTTATAGTCATATCTCCTGCTATTGCCCACTGAGGAAAATAAGAATGTAGAAAGTATCAAATAAAAATGATTGAATTATTAATACCTCTCTACAGACAAGTCAAAACATCGGTTGCATTGAATTGCACGTACTTTCCCTCACATTAAACAGAAAAAAGTTTAAAGTGCATTTGCTCTTTTACTTTTTGAATTACTTTTTTGGAATTTTTAATATTTAAATATTTTGCCGAAAGCAATTTGTCAATCCAGTAAATGATTCATCAAAGCCATCTATATGTATTACTTGTTTTATTTCAGAGTGCGGTATTTTATATTTCTAAATAAATTAATGAGAACATGAGTGTGTGACTGTTTATCTATGCTGAGTATTTGTCCCATTTCAGATATATATTTAGAACATCAGCTTTATATTCATTTATTATTAAATTCACCCCCCTCCACACACACACACACACACACAAACACACACACTCCAACCATTGACTTACATACATGCATTCCTCCCCCAACTGACCTTAACCAGAACTCAAGTGTAACCTACAATAATCCAAAATCCCTTCTTGATCCTCATACAGGCCTTCAAAATTTTGGGGTTCAGCCAAAGGTCCCCATTTTGAACAAAATGTACGTACACACACACACACACACACACACACACACGCAAAAGAAAAGCAAAGATTGGAATCACATTTTATTGTAATAATAAAATTAAAGGTCATTTAAATCCCATAATCTTGAAATTCCTGCAAATGCAAATGGCCAGTTGTGAGACTATTCCAGTCTAGCAAAGTGATAAAACAACAGCATTCAATTGAGATCAGAAAACAAAAGAAAAAAAAAACTGATATTTCACATAATGTTAATTATCCATTCCCTGATAGGTTAAGACTCTTTATATTTTCAGAAAACTGTCAGTATAAGTTTCCAGGCTGAACGTGTGGATCAGCAGAACCACCATTGATGAAAAAGAAAAAGAAAAAGAAAAGGCCTGAGAACGGCACAACAAGACACTCCCAAAACAACTTTATGCAAATTAGCGTCCTCTCTGCACATGAATAAAAGTAAAAAACACAAGAGGTCAACAGAAATCCAGCACACGCACCACAGGACTCACAGCAAATCATCGTCACTTCAGGCGTCATTATCACTTGAAATTGCCTTCAGTGTATCATCACGATCCCGACACAAAATTGCGGAGAAATCGCTGCGTGACAGTCGGAACTGTATTTTTCTTTTCTCGTGATCCGCAGCTTCTAAACGCAACTTTAATATTCATTACCAAATATGTACGCGAGGCAATTTTGTACGACGCACTTCTGGGAAGAAGCGCTGCGGTTATATTACAACCCAATATATTCCGGTGCATGAGCTTCATTAGCCTTTACTATCAATATTTGATTAGATTGTAGACTTTACGTATTATATCTAATAAGTGTTGCCCCACGATAATGACCATTTAAATCCAATAATACGGAATAAAATGCTCTTTTTCAAAAAAAAAGTGCATGGTTATTACGCCACAAGCTCAGACAAGTAGGGAAAACCTTGCTACACGGACAAAAAAAAAAAGAAGAGAGAAACAAATTAGTTGCGAATGTTTTAAGGCATCACTGAGCAACATGTTCAAACAAGGCCAGAATCCTTCATGTTGTTTTTCTAAGTGCACAGCAAAAAGATTCTCAAACTACATCAAACCGTAAACTAGTTGTTATGTGAGGACTCAATCCAGAAACTTTGGTGCATCTAACATGGTACAAAGGCCTCTTCATTAACACGTGGATACCAACCATAAATATGGGTCTGGTTACTTGAGAAGGTTCTGGAGCATGGCGGTGGCATAGGTGGGTCGAGCCTGTTTGCTTTCGATGGCGTTTTTCAGGTACTGGATGCCCCCGCAACGCTCCCAGATCTCTTCGAACTGGCGTGGGAGAATCTCCGCTCCTCGTTTCCGCGTCAGCCCGGTCTCTTCAAGACTCAGCTCACACATCTCCATGTCGTCTTTACCTGAAGTTCAAAGGCATATGTGGAGCATGATTACACAAGGTGAAAGAGTAGTCATATTGTATTTGTAATTGTGTAGGTCACTTTGAAACTCGCAAAAACAAACACAATTCAAAAGTAGACACAAATGCACACTTCCGACAGAGAACTTGTGCAGGAATAATGTGGTTTCCTTCAAGTAATGTACTCCCATTCAAACATCAAGACACTGTGTTTGCCCCGCCCACTAAGACTGATTGGCTGGCTCTGTCACCTTCTACAATTATCTCCAATAAATCTCTAAGTTCAAAATCAAGTTCTGAGCATTTGTAGGGCTCTTTTCACAGTTTTAACTGTCTCAAAGCGCACAAATTCAATCCGCAAAATGAATTTGCGTTTGCTTTTCAAATGTTTCCAATTTTGTCCAGAATATCGTCCCATGCTTTACTTGCCAAAACACGAGATAGAAAAGAATCGTTTGGTTGATCAAAAATGCAGGATTTACTGGTTTATCTCATCAAAAACCTTGAGGCGTGAAGGTACCTGCTACCAAAAGGATTGGCTGTTTATCCGGATGAAGCTCCATCTGCCTGGCAATCCATGGCCCGTCAAAGTGAGCGTACCACCAGCCTTTCTTCTTGTTCTGGGGGTCTTTGTACTGGTCAGCAGGCCGAATGAAGGGAATGCGGAAGTAGCGCTGCTGCCGGTTCATTGCGATCTCTTGCTGCCGGGCCGGAACGGGTGGAGCGGGGTTCTGTTGAGCTGAAGAAGCAAAAAAAACAAAGTTCTTCTGTAGAGTCAAATTTTGTTCCACTGAGGTTGTGGGTTCGATTGCCAGGGACACCATGATTTGTAAAAAGTTGTACTGACTTGTAAGTCAGTGTAAGTCTTGCAAATGACTAAGTAAAGTAACCATGAAGATGGTTCGGTTTGACTGCATGGCAAGTCTCTTTATTAAANTAAATAAACAATTTTAATAAACAAGTTGGAATAGCTGTCAATTTGTTGCATTAGCATGCTAATGCGACCTGCTAATTATCAGACAGTTATCAGGCTGTGAAGCAATTGTACAAAAACGAAGTCATCCGTGTTTGTAGTGAGTGTATATCTTGGATCCATCATTGCTACAGTTCAAACAGATTTCGATCAGGTCGATGTAACACTGAAGAAGTTGTTTGCACATGGATATCGACTTTGATTCCATCATTTGCGAACAGGCATAAGTCTCCGTACGCCCACCACAGACACTCCCGTGTTTGAAAGTAAGAGGCATCTGAGGTTTTTATGCAAACAAAGGCGCAGAGTTTGAGGAGATCCTGCAGGTCACACGAGGCAAACACCCCGCAAAGAAAGCCCTCAACGTTTTTCCGGCATCTAAACACGCCGTTGTGCCTTTCAAGAAGGGAAACAAGCGAGAGGTTTGATTTTCTTGAAACAGCAAGAAGCGCCTTCAGATACGCTAGCAGCTGCCGTGCATCGCAATGCAAACTTTAATCAAAATCATGCCGTGAAGTCCTTGAGAATAACAACACGCAAATACGAGCGCGTGCGCAGCCTTGAGAAACCGCCGTAAGGACTCGGGCGCAAAAATGTTGTGGAAGAATTTGCTCTCTTTGTCATTGGGCAAATTTAATTATAGGATATAAAGGGCCAAACTAGGCAATGTTTATTCCGGTGTTTTAGCAGAGACCTTACCGTAATCTGTGACCGATTTAGGAGCTCTCATCTCCGTGTCAGTGTTGCGCTTCTTGTTCTTTGATTTCCAAGCATGGTAGACCTTCAGACGACGATGAAACTCTTCTCTGCACGCTGCAAGCAACTCAATATCTATGAGGATCACAGAAAGCATCAAATCTGTACAGCGGTGGATAGATTTAGCAAAAAAATGCCACAATATTTAAAAATGGCACGCTGATAACACAAATGTTTGTAATTATTTGAATATCATCTACAGTATTAGATGCTTTCTCAATATTATTACAATAAATAATTAATTTGTTTATTATAGTCATATTGATTGATGGATGGATGGAGGCTGGTTAGATTTTGAAAGTTGGGATGGATGGAGGGATATACAATGAATAAATGATTGACGAGATGGAGGGATGAACAGATTGAAAAATAATTAGTTGCTGGATGAAGGGATTGATACATGAGATGGATGAATAGAGGAACACTAGATGTTGGCTGGAGGGATGATAGATGATGGTTGGAGAAATAGAAGTACAAACAGATCGAGGGATGCATATATGATGGAATAAAAATATGATGGATGGTGGGATTGATAATTTGATGGATGAGAGATAGATATTTAAGGTGGATAATAGATGATCGATGGAGGGATAAATGGATAGAGAGTTGATAGTTGGATAAATTTAGGGATAAATGTTAGATGTAGAAATGAAAAGATGATGAATGAATGAACTGATAAATGAAAAGAGGGATGGATAGATAAAGCGATATATTGGTATGGATGAGAAGAATGGTAGATGATGGTTGGAGGGATGGACAAATAACGGAATAGATATTGGATGGATGTTTGTTTTTCCAGCTGTTCGAAAAATACATTTAAAATAATGCAGATTAAGAACAAGCTCAGTCCATTTAGAAAAGTTCTAACGGTTATTATTGCAGTATGACTTTAATAATGTCCCACGCTTCTTCAAAGTGACATGATTTTTGACATGGGCAGCTTTAAATAAGAAGGAAGTCTTTGGGGGTCAGGCTGAGGGGAGTAATTGCTCTTACCACAGGAAGTGTTGATGGCATCTCGCAGCTCAGCGTATTTCCACTTGCTCAGGTCGTACTTCTTGACTCCGGCAGCCACCTTGCTGGCCTGCACCTGCGCTCCCCTTAGGATGCACACAGGGAAGAATATATTAGCTTTATTTTCTTCATTTGCAATGTTTTTCTACTGGCAAGCGTTTCGTTCGGTCTCCGGCGTTCCTGCTTCCTGCTGTGAAGCTTTCCGCAGGCCTCTATCATATGATTAATTGACCTTCTGCTTATGAGGAGATACATTCTAGCTGAAACTTGTAATGACATGGAAATAGCACGGATTGGGCTGAATTAACACCTCGTGGAGTGAATTAGATGCCGCCTTAGCAACGCTCAGCTGCCAATGTGAGGACGGTTAATGGTGGTTAATGATGCCTAATGTTAAGAGAAGAGCAGGCGGCATGTGAGCTCCGAGGACTTGTGCAGTCATCCGAGGATCACTAAGCCAATAAGAGCAGGGATTTTTCTCTTCTTAAATAAGACGCAAATAGCCAAAACTTTACCGAACCACATACTGTGGAGTTTAGCTTGACTGCAAATCAAATTTAGCAATTTTTCCATTGTTTTCCCTTTCACGTGTAAGTGTCAACTGCTTTGATGTGAATCACAAAATTACAATTTACACATGTAACATTTTGTAAACTATATTGACATAGAATTTTCAAATTTACATTACAAAATGATAGTAACGTTTTATTCCTGCCTAGTCAGTTCCACTCGATCTTTACTCGCAGACTGTCTACTTTTTGGATGTTCATTTGTCTTAACTTCATAATGCTTTGTGTTAAAACCACGATAATTCTTTGTTTTATTTTTTAAGTGAACAAGCAAATGTGTGAGTGTGTATTGCATCCCATTTACTACAGAAATGTAAAAAAAAAAAATCTGTGAACAAAATCACTGTGATAAACGGCACTTTACTGTATCTGCATCCATTCCCAATAGCAATTCTAACATATTCTAGATTTTCCTCACGTGTTGATTACAGATGTTGGTGCGTAGACGTTCCGAGTGGCTTCGGGTTTCCGGTGTCTCTGCAATTCACAGCTCGGGCCACATCTTAATTAGACGCTTACTATTGTGTGAGGCAGAGTTATAGGGTTTGTAATTTAAACTGACCGACGAACATTTCCCACTTTAGGAAATACAATCCAAATCGCCGTTCCAGGAAAATCCAATAGAGAGAGAAAATCCAGTGTGCCAAAGAGAAAAATCTTATTTCGGATTTTAATTACCATCAACTAAACTTCCTCCAAGAAATTGTGGCCTGGGTGAAGCCACTAGAGCTGTGTTGGGTTGTGTAGGTTTAAAAGACTGCAGACTCCCAAATTTAAGTTCATTAAGGCAAAAACAATGTCTTAACTAACACCACTAATGAGAATGAACTCTGGAAACCTTTAAACAGACTGTTCAGTGGATCTGGTGACTTCCGTGTCAAGCTCATCATTTTCCACCTACTGTACTTAAGAGGGACTTGATCTCCAATCGCCAAAGCCCCTCAACAGAAGGCAATTATTCTACTACCTGGGGCTAAGGTTCGTAAAGGCCTCGAGTTCTCCTAAAACCTTAATGCAAACGTTTTTTTCCAATTCCTGGGTGTGTGAAGAAATGGTGAGCGGTGTGTGCAGCCACTGGACGACTGAACATGGTGACATTAGGGTGTAGGGACACTGTGTCGGCGCTGACAGCTGTGAAGAGCAAAGCTGCTTAGCGGAGACCCTGCGAGAGAAGTCAGCGAGGCAGTGGTCCTAGTGATTAGCCCAGTTATACAGGTGTAAACTCAGAGCAAAAGTCAACCTCAGCAGAGGGAAAGCTACTCAAGCAATCAGGACACTGCTTTAAAGCTCAAAGACTCTGACAAGAGTTCCAACATGACATTGTGTCAAAAACGCAATTTCTTTCTCAATTTAGCAATTTCGATCTCATTTGTGAGTTTACCGATTGTTTTGAAGTATGCCACAAATTTAAAATCCTAATTTAAAAATAGCCTTTCTATTTCACAATTACCTATCATAATTTACTACAAGTTACAGTGTGTTGGTGCAGTTATTGTGTGAGGATATAATGACCGGTTGTTCGGTCACTACAATTAATGTGGTCTAGCGGTTAGGGGTAGTGTGGGTTTCACAACTGAGTGTCTTTGAGCATTGTCGCTGACCCCTGCATGACCCTTAAGGCTGCCCACTGCTCCGTATTTGTGTGTGCTGCGGTTCACTGTGTTGCGGTTCACGGTGTGTGTAACTTCACTGGACATCACAATTTCGATACGGCCCCTAGTGGCCACATTAACAAATTCCACCTGTTTTCACATACACATTCTTTAAAGTTATTATTATCCTTCATAAAACACACATCTTTTTAATTATATGGAAAAATGTAATATAATTATATCAATTATTTACAAAAAACATTATCTTTAATTATTCTCTTCATTGCAATTATAAAAATTATTAAAAATATACTATTTTTATTATGGTCAAACTAGTAATTACGATTGCAGTTTATTGCACAGCACTACTCACATAGCACCCTAAATCCGGAATATTGCTCAATTAGACACCTAAATACCAAACCAAGTGGTATTAAAGTATTAAAAATGAAAGCTGCTTTTAAGTTAAGACTAATGTTTAGGCATGTTCTTTCGGCCGGGGGAAAGCACAGTAATTCCGAAACAGCCGAGCTATTGTCACCCGACTGAAAATGACTTCCACAGGCGCTGGTGCCACCGCAGCTCACAACACACCACAGAAAGGTTGACATTACGTGACAACAAGACACCAAATGACTCCACTTTAGAAGCCTTTCGAAAAAGGGCAAAATGTAAAGCGAATGTGTTTTTCTCAAGTAGTCATCTACAGCTGAAGCCATCGTGTGGAATCCCCATGAGCTGGAATATAATGCATAATCCACATACATTTCTAAGCAGAAGAAAGGTGAACGGAAATAAGGTTGTTGAACCCGAGTCACGAACAGAAGCAGGAAGGCAAAATGAAACTACGTCTCTAAATGATGGCTACATATTCAGAAGACTCATTCAACCGAAGCACTCGTGGCTGTTCGGTTTCTCTTCCTCTATCTACAACTACATATTGACTCTGCAATAGTTCATTTACTGTGGTTAGAACGTCCTGTGTTAAAAACTACTCAATCCAAGAACTCAAAAAAAGCAATGATTCTCGGAGGAAGTATTTAGGTTAATGTCATAACAGAGAATTAGCCCATTGTTTCCTGTGACTTTTGTGAGTTCAGTAATCCCTTTCCTAGATCTAGGAAGCTTATAGGAACAGGACGTGACTGTTGGCGAGTGCGGTTAGAGTGAGTGAAGAGAGGAAATCAAAAGGACAGATTGTTTCAGGCCTTACATTTGTGCGAAGAACCAAACACCTGAGGTTTCAACGCTGTAGAGGAAGGAGACAAACGAGGTTTGGGTGACAGCTCAACATTTCGCATGTGCAATAACGGCAGAACAGATGATTTTATTATACATAAAACAAGACCAAACGAAACATCTACGTCGACTTCCATTAACTAAATGAAATTGGATTCTGAAGTGCTGCATGGTGAGCGTCTCCGGCTTCTGTTTACCTGCCGCTGTAGACACGGGCTGGTTGCAGTAAAAATGATCCATGACATTTATATAACACTATGGCAGAACCTTATTCTTAGTTTGTCGTTTTATTGCCGTTCAGAATCTACCTGGGCACTTTTTTGATGGAGATCTAGTGTATAAAAATCAGTAATTTATAAGCTTTTAATGAATGGTAACCATAGCACAACCCAGCATGGTGTTTTTCTTTGTTTGGTTGCATTCTGCCTCACACTGTTTGACATTATTTTATTGCGCGGCTGGTGCCTACCTGCGCAAGCTGGGGTCGATTTGGGCTTCGTCTTGGATGAGTTCTGCTTCGCTTTGAGCAATTCTCATGGCCAGCTCTCGGTCCCTTCTCTCCTGCTCCAAAACGGCCTGTCTTTGAGTCTCTTCTTCTCGCTCCAATGCCATCTGCATCTCAAGTTCAGCCTGAAGCAAACATAAATGCCCACAAATCAATAAGATGCGCACACAGTTTGGAAAACCTCAGTGTTTGCCACACCTGTGGCTTTTATTTGCTTCCAGCTGGAGTGCTACAAAGACACCAGCATACAAATGTGTGCCAGCAGGGGCATCAACAACAAAGAACATGAACCAAAGCTCAAGAATGACTGCCGTGTCACAAGATGGCATAAAACCTGAGGATGAGACTGTTCTAACCACAGGAAGAATAAAAAGTGGCACCAAGCCAACGGTGAGACATGCAAAAAAGATCTAATCCTAAGATTTGTGCCGCATTAAATCAATCTCCACAAGATAGTTAGATATAAATGTATTACCCATATTTTCTTCAAGTACAGACAATTCCAGTTAATTTAGACGCCAGTTAATCAGGACAACTACTAAATTAGGCCAAATTCTTAATTCTCAAAACAAATCTTGCCACAAAAGACCAATACCGTTCACTTATTTTGGAGCTAATGCTATTTAGGGTGCTTTCACACCTGCCTTTTTTAGTTCGATTGAATAGCACCAGAGTTTGTTTCCCTGTTTGGTACGGTTC
>SOMO01000053.1:85890-98612 GCA_028128575.1 Paedocypris carbunculus | reverse complement strand
TTTTGGCCCCCCGTGCAATTGAGTTTGACCCCTGATGAGATGAACGCAATGATTAAAATCGACTAAAGAAGAGTAACCATCTTCCCTGCGGCTCCAGCGGTCGTGTTTTAGGCCCTGACAGGTTGTTCTGTTCCTAAGACCTCAGCCATTCCTGGACCTCCATAAAGTTTTTACGGCCTGTGCTAATCTGTGACATGTGACCTCGGTGGGGTTGAAGTAAATTCCTCCCGTTTATGCAGCTACAGCGTTCCCTTCCCTCAACAGTCCCTGAGCACTGGTTTCATTTATTTCACACGAGAATACACATGAACTTTTAACTTAATAAAGCTATTGAGGAACTTTTACACAGAGACGTCATGGATGGCTGAGCTGGTTTATGGATATAGGGAAATATCCACATTCCGTTGAAGTCCCTTGCGCTCTTCAAAGATCGGAGAAGATTCAGACAAATCGTCAAAATTAGGAGACAAATACCGAAGCTCTAAAACGACAAACACAGCGACAGGCAAAACTTAACGCGCAGACGGAAAAGCCACGTATTTTGAAGGCCCTGGTTTACACCGCTCGTGATGCAGAAGCAGCAGATGAAAGGATGAGGAGACGGACATCCCTCGAGTCGCTCTGAATAAATGTCACATGCAAACACAAGGCCGTCTCCGCTAAGAGACACTCCATGCTAAAGAAACACTANAACACAGCGACAGGCAAAACTTAACGCGCAGACGGAAAAGCCACGTATTTTGAAGGCCCTGGTTTACACCGCTCGTGATGCAGAAGCAGCAGATGAAAGGACGAGGAGACGGACATCCCTCGAGTCGCTCTGAATAAATGTCACATGCAAACACAAGGCCGTCTCCGCTAAGAGACACTCCATGCTAAAGAAACACTAACACAGGACGACAAAAGAAGCACAAACAGCGTTTGGTTCGGAGAGCGTCTGGGAAACGTCGGTTTGATGAAGATGCACAGTGCAATTATTTTTTGGGGGCTTTTTTTTGGCCTTTCGTTGTGATTTTTCTAAGAAAGCACAAACAAGCCATTCNTGCTAAACTAGCCTGATTGTATAAGTAAAGTGTGTTATATACGAGTAAGTACAAGGTATAAATTCCAATTTTTCTGAAAAATTTCACTACTGTTTAATTTTGGAAAAACGTGAAACACTTTCAGAAGCGCACAATTAACCACCAACCCAGTGACTTATCTGCCAAAGACACGAACCCAGATCAACCAATCACACCAGCCTAAGAACGTGAAGCAAACCAATCAGNATGTTTATGCATGTCTGTCTGTGTGTGTACTTATGTATAAACACTTGAGATTATGTTTTTGTTTCTGCATAACCCTTTAAACGTATAAACATGTTAATCATATTATAGAGCTTGGTGATTTAAAGCTTTGCTACATTTATTTTACTTTGCTAAAAATCCTTTAGGTTTTGCATAATATAAAAATTAAAATTGTTAGTGTAAAATAATGTACCATTATTTCCCACAACCATAATGCAAGTGTCTATTCAAATGTGCATCAACATTCAAGCGCAAGTTTACAGAGATAAACATTGTGTGTGAACTCAGGGACACTGTCCGTATCTTTGCTCTATTTCTGCCGGCAGTCGGTTATTTAAGGCAAGAGTTGTTGCCAGGCAACAGGACTGCGAGCCTTGCATGGGTCCACGGGAGCTGGGGCGGGGAAGAACGAATTCCCCTGTAAATCAAAAACATGGCAACCTCTCCGACAAGACCCCACCCACCTCCCTATACACTCCTGCTATAGTCAGGGACGCAACTCTGGTCAACAACTTACTCCTGCTTGCCAAATACATTCACACACATTAGCATGTTACATCTCAAAAAGTGAGATGTTTCTAAAGTTTCTATTAGACAATATAAGAAAACAATCTTTAACATGTCTTATTAAAAGTGTCTTTTTTTAATCTACTCGACAAGTAGCCATGTCACTTTGGCTGGCTGGTAAAACCCAGACTCAGTTAGGCTGTTTCTGTGACGAAAGAATGAAACTGGTGTAGCTTTACTGATCTGAGTAATGGAAATTAGTAATTACTAACAACTACAAAAAACTGAACAGATCTTCCTGTAAAACATGTCCATCATGAAAAATATAATAAAAGCTTTCCCGCTTTCCTTATTAATAGAGGCACAAAAGACAGAGGAAAAAAATGAAACAAATGTCAAACTTTGGCCTTAACCACGAGGTCAAATATTTTTTGAGATTTACGTTCGGTTTCATAAAATGACATATAACGAGATCTTTAATGCCAGAAATTAATTTACTAACCGTTAATGTCACGGGATGCTCTAAGACCCCTGACCACCTTGTCCAGATAAAGCACAAGCCCAACCATCTCTGTCGTTTAAATCATTACATCAACTCAATGGTGATCTTCAGGTAGAATGACACACTAAAGGATGGGACTGTTATTCAAGTCCATCGGTGAGAATAAACAGTTTCCCCACCATAAAAGCATCCTGAGACGCATTAACTTCTTACCATTTCATTCCTGTTTGTGTCACAGTTAAAGTCGGAGTTCTTCAGTGCAGTGGCGGCAGTGACTGTGTTGGACGGCATCGCCGGGACTATTGAGTGCTAGTCGAAAAAAATGGAAAGAAACTAAAATGTATGGAAAAAAATAATGACCCTCCTTCTTCAGGATCCCCTGTAAAAAAAGAAGAAGAAAATCACTACGTGGAATTCAGGCAGAAATACAGGTAACTAGACAGACAGACATAGACATATAGATAGATACAATGGCAGTTATAGATTCTTAAAGTATGTTTATTCTCAGCATAAATCCGAGCAAGCAGCTCATCCATCATTAAGCTTTCTCCAAATAAGTGATATACTGTCTGAACTTTCTCCATTTGTTCAGAAAGAATGTATGTGCAATCTTTATCCCAATCTAAACACACTGGACGTCTACTGAGAGTGTACCTGAATAATCATATATGAAGTTTCGCACATGAAGTTTAATGCAGCTAGAAACTGCTTATTTTGGCTTGACCTATATCCCTAATGTACATTTTTCTGCTGCTACATTAAATCCCGTCCTGGGGGTGAAATATGAACCCTTTGCTTTGTGGAATTTCCTATATTCTCCCCGAGAGGAGTTTTTAAAGCCATCTGAATATTATATGAATGTGTTGCATCTGCTTGCGCCTGAAAGCGCTTTCTGAACAAGTAGGGCGACGTACGGCATGAAATTAGAATGGAGGTCAAAAAATTGGGTGAGCCTTTGACTAAAGGAAGAGATAGCAGTGGTGATTCCTATTTTACTATAAACATTTTTCAAAGGAGACTTGTTGGGGGTCCGTTCAACGAGAATGTGTAGTATTTGCATTCCATTGTCTATATATGAGCAAGACAGATGCACTTCTAGTTGCGCATGACTGGCGTGTTTCAGTGTCAGGGAAAAAAAAAAAAAAAAGAAGTTCATCTTTTTAACCTTTGACTTTCCTTTGTCCGAAACACAGAACCGCTTTCAGTGTGAATGGTTCTTTATTCTAAACAAGCAGCGCCTGAAGGCCATGTGCATTGACATCATAGTTCCAAGCAACAGTTGAAAGTTTTTTTCCCTCCCTCGTTTGAAGAGTGACAGCCCTGATCTGTCCACAAATCCCGCTACGTGGAACAAAAAAGAAGGTAAACATGAGATCAACTTCTTTCCTGCGTTGGTGAGCTTCGCGTGGAATAAAGGCACGTGAGAGAATTAGCTGCGGACAATTTGACAGTGTAAACCATTTTTAAAATGATTGCGTGCACACACAATCTGGATTAATACTCTAGTTCATCTGCAGGTAATTATATTTTAATAAATAAAAACGTTTTGGATTGTGCCCAACAGCCATTCAACATTATACACAATGGACAGAGCAACTCATTAATATTCAGTAACCCGGTGATATACTTGCGACAGGTAACCAATCACAAGGTGTTTACCATTCACGTGCTAGATTATTTTAACGGTCCAATACTCTAATCATCCGCCCACACGGATTATTCTTCGGCCATTATTAAATATGACAGTCGCTTCCAACCAGCCAATAATCAAATAAATGTCCACCTACACAGTCAAGGAGTGCCGCTGCTATGTTTAGGATAATATTTGAGCGTAATGAATAATATTAGAGGCAAAATGTTATCTAGATAGACGGCTCAATTGGTTTTGTGTCACGGTCATTGTTTCTAATCGAACGTATTGACGCTAGAGTCGGAGCAGCAACACATGATCGGGCATCAAGTTCAAGCGCATATCGCAGGGTTTTTTAACTGTTCACATCTGTATAAGCAGGAAAAAGCCCACTGCTCTCGTCCGAGACGCCCCCCTTCAATTCCTAACCCTGGAAAACGGTCGACCCCACGGCGGAGACTTTCGATGGCGGCTTTATGGGCTAGACAAGTGGATTCACAGTGTTAATTACCCGCTACGCCAAGTTCCCGGCCTGACCCCTTTTTGTTTTCGCTGACTCCCGGATCCTCCTTCTGCTTCGCTCTCCCCGTCCTCCACCACCTCCCCAGCCGGCCAGCTCTCCTCCAGATGCTCCGCTCACACTGACTGCAGAGGCCAGCGCTCCGGCGGCCAGACCGCGCGGTCCTAGAGCCTGTTGGGTGAGTGGGGTGTGTTTTACGGTCTGTAATCGTTTCAATTATTTCTGATGTGTAATCAAAGTGTTAACGTTCACCGTGTCATCATTTGGGAGAAAGTCTTTTTGAAAGCAAAATTGGAACTAATTTGAGATATAGTAAAAAAGTGCCCATCTGAGTTGTTAACTCGAAATTGCTGGGGTAAAGTTACATTCTGAGAATAAAGTTTCAATTTGTTATTTATCAAAATTCGTACTTATTTGTCTGTTTATCTTTTAATGTCTGAAATGGACTTTCATGTTAAAACGACACAGGTTTCAATTGGTATGCACACTTGTTTAATAACTATCTCAGAATAACTTTTATTTAACTCAGAATTAACTGTTATTTGTTACTATGCTGTTATAACTGTGTACGTTCAAAACATCAGATATCTACTTAAGTCTTAGCTTTTGTATTTATTCCGTTTTTGGGGACAGCCTTTTGATTACACATTTTTCATTGCATTTCACATGTTAGTACAGTAAGTCATCATAGAACATTGTCATACTTACATTATTTACACGTCTTAAACACAGTCATCTTACTGGCTTTATGTATAGTTTTTGTCTGCACGTGCAGTTTTTATTTGTTTTTTTTTTTAGTTAATTTGTTTTAATGTCATGATATGTTACATTTTGTAAAATGTTGATTCTGTATGTTGACTATATGCAGTATAATACACTTGGCATGTTAATTTGTGACTTTGGACCTGTGTTTTAACAAAAAAGAGATTAATTCATGAGACGAATAACACAAAACAGTCAAATAGTTGCCCAAGGATTAAAGGTAAGTCACAGTTTGCTTTCTGCTTAAATGTGCAATGGAAACTTTTATGAGTGAGGCCTGTGGAACATAAAGAACCCAAAGTCATTCCTAATGATGCTGAACAATTACTCTGGAAGAAACCCGACGCAGAGTCACAGATCCACACTTATCGCCGTCATCCCTCACATTTCATCTTTTAATAGTTTACAAAAAGACAGGGGCGACATAAACATAAATGCTGACAGAGATAGCAATCAGATTCGCATCTAGCTCAAAGGAAACACGCATTGTCCAATAGGCCAATAGCAGTAACCTACGGTTTTAGCTTAATGTGGTAGTTCTCTTAAAAAAAGAAAAGAAAAGAAAAAAAAACAAGAGCAGCGGACCGTAAAAAGCAGTAGTGCGTGTTGTTCCTGCAGCGTTGTTTGGTTTATTTGATGGGATAGTTATCACAGCTTTCGAGATTCGCAATGATGAGTTCCGTCCGCCGGGTCACGTGTTTCAGCATCCATGAAAACCCACAATCAAAAAACCGTGATTGAACAGACATATACATAGAACGAATACCTAAAGACACTACGGGTTGGCAAACAGCTTGGCACAATTTGAAAAGGCAGAACAGTAAATTCATACAAAGATCACAGGAAAATAATGACCGCATTCCCACTAAACCACACACCAAAACGCCTATCTAAGTTCTGACTTGCACGTGTGCAGGATATTTCGTTTATACAGCGTTTTATACAGTACACCTAGCGCACACCTACACCGGGAGATTGCATTCATATTTGTTGCAAACGTAGGAACAGAAATGGATTCCGTCTGAGAGTTTTACCTGATCTGTACATTGTTGCTCAACATAAAAACATGATTATTTTCAAGGCATAACAAGCGGTGCGCGTTATAATTGACGACTACTTTTAAAAAAATCGATTCCCAGTGTAAAACATCAAACATGCCAATGGCATGTTATAGCCGTTCAAGAAACCTCACATCGCACGCAAAATAATTATAAACTCTGCGTTATTTAAGCATCCATTAATTATACTTCGCATGAAATCTGAAACGTCAAAATGCCTTCTGATGATTCATTTACACATTCATATTTTGACATATTTTTGTTCTAAACAATATTTTAAATATTAAATCCAAAGCCAAAACATCTACCACAGATATCGCTTGATCTAATGCCTTTGTGTCAAACTCAAGGCCGGGGGTCCTTGATAACACACAAACTACATATCCCACAATGCAGTGTTTTAGCTGCCTATATAAATATAATTATAAACAATAATTATAACATTTGTAACATTTGTTTTTTTGCAGCATGTTAATTTTTCTGACGTTCATAATTTTGACAGGATAAATTGTTACAAGAAAACAAAATATTTCAAGAAGTTTATTCTGGAATAAGAACTGTGTCTGTCTTTTTGGCCCCCCGTGCAATTGAGTTTGACCCCTGATGAGATGAACGCAATGATTAAAATCGACTAAAGAAGAGTAACCATCTTCCCTGCGGCTCCAGCGGTCGTGTTTTAGGCCCTGACAGGTTGTTCTGTTCCTAAGACCTCAGCCATTCCTGGACCTCCATAAAGTTTTTACGGCCTGTGCTAATCTGTGACATGTGACCTCGGTGGGGTTGAAGTAAATTCCTCCCGTTTATGCAGCTACAGCGTTCCCTTCCCTCAACAGTCCCTGAGCACTGGTTTCATTTATTTCACACGAGAATACACATGAACTTTTAACTTAATAAAGCTATTGAGGAACTTTTACACAGAGACGTCATGGATGGCTGAGCTGGTTTATGGATATAGGGAAATATCCACATTCCGTTGAAGTCCCTTGCGCTCTTCAAAGATCGGAGAAGATTCAGACAAATCGTCAAAATTAGGAGACAAATACCGAAGCTCTAAAACGACAAACACAGCGACAGGCAAAACTTAACGCGCAGACGGAAAAGCCACGTATTTTGAAGGCCCTGGTTTACACCGCTCGTGATGCAGAAGCAGCAGATGAAAGGACGAGGAGACGGACATCCCTCGAGTCGCTCTGAATAAATGTCACATGCAAACACAAGGCCGTCTCCGCTAAGAGACACTCCATGCTAAAGAAACACTAACACAGGACGACAAAAGAAGCACAAACAGCGTTTGGTTCGGAGAGCGTCTGGGAAACGTCGGTTTGATGAAGATGCACAGTGCAATTATTTTTTGGGGGCTTTTTTTTGGCCTTTCGTTGTGATTTTTCTAAGAAAGCACAAACAAGCCATTCTCAAAGTCATGGAGAGCTGTGTGTGTATACGGATACAGACATATAGAGCTATATAGATTTTTTTCTGATATTATTTTTATACATACTTCCTAGTAAATATAACTTGCACTGTGCAAGGTGTGATGAAGATTATGTTTCACACAGTGAAACCCAGTAAGGAAAGAACATGCTTAGGTGTGAATGCGAGAAGGATTCTGAGGTTGCTCTTTCTTCCCCATCGCATCCTGCGGCCTAGAATGAAGGAGTGAAGTGTCTTTTCCCAGAATGCTTCAGTGATGGATCTGGAAAGGACACAGAGGCATGGTTAGGGGTCGTGAGCATTTCTTTTATAGTCACTGCATGGTAAGTTTTCATGGACTGATCAAGTCCACATTCTCTTTTGTACTTACATGAAGCATTCTATATGGTTTTATTCTGACTCAGATAGAGAAAAAAAAAAAAAAAAAAGCTTTTATAATTCTAATAAACACCACTGAAAACTGAAGATGCTGTACCGAATAAGTTTTATTCTAAACATGTTGCTATATTTTAATATATTTTTGTTTTATTGTATTTATTTTAATGTAATAATAATAATTATTAAATTACTAAACATTACTGTTATAAATATTAAACACCTACTAAAATGTACTAATAGTTTGATAATGTATTAATAGAGATTATAATTAGATGTGTTAATGAGTTGTTGTTGTTATTATTATAGATTGATTAATAATTTCTAGTTTGATTTAATGTAAAGTAATACAATTTTGTATTTTATATAAATCTGAGCTAATCTTAAAGGGCGTTTGACAAAAATCAATTTGTACTCAGCATTATAGTAATACAGTTACAGCAGAAACTTATAGACATTTATTAATTGATATAGTGCCATGACAACTAATAAATTGAGTGATTTCTCAAAGCAAAAATATTTAGCTTGTGAAATCAGTAAGTAAATGCAAATTTGATTTGAATGAAAATCAGACTTTCAATAAGTCAGCACTACAAATAGTCAGCAAGATGACCGGATCCATTTCAAAAACAATGCTGTTACAATATGATCAAATGTATATTAAGACAGACAGACTGATTGATTGATTGACATACAGACAGACAAGCTACATAGACCGACAGACAAGAAAGGTGGGTAGATGCGGCATGTAAAACAAAAACAAAAATATAGCTTTTCCTAAAAGAAATGACAATTAAAATCTTTGTGCTCACCCTTCTCTCTTCCATTTCGCATGTTCTCCTCTTCCTCCTCCAGCCCATCATCCACTGCACAGTCAGCAGATGACACAACCACCATCACCACACACAACAAACACCTCAAAAGTGCATCCAACCATCACAAGTACCCGAGTGGAGCTCCTTCACCAGCGACGACATCGTGTTTGTAATGGAGTCTGCAGCCACCAAAAGATCATTACGGAGATTTCTTGGCACACCTGAAAGAGAGAACAGTTCTGGACCTTCTGGAATAAACCGTGATAAGTGCAGCCTCGATCTTCTCACCCTGAGAAAAGGCATCCAGCACGTCATCTCCGACCCCTGCCAGGCAGTCCTGCGGCGTGTGTGTGGGGGTCGAGCCGGCCGAGGTGGAACGGATGGGCATGGGCATGGTGCAGCTGGCACTGTGGCTGGGTGAAGAATGAGGTGAGCCTGTTTGAGCCTAATGGGGAAAGATCTAGTAAGACCACCAGAAAGCAACTACTCGAAAGTATACTAGGGATGACTGTGATATACATTTAAGCTTTATCTCCATGCTAATCTTTCATCTTTTTTGGAAAATATGGATAGTTATGACAGCAATTTCAAATATGATTGTGATTTTTATGTTGGTTATCACATGTACCATGTTTTACTGTACAAATCCCAAAAAATCTTACTTGTTTTAGACAATTTTTTACCACTTAACCACTTTTTAGTACTAATTTTAAAAAAGCCCCTGTTTCAAGACATAATTTTACAGATAATAAGGATCATAAACAGATTTTTTTTTTTTTTAAATCTGTCCTGTATTTCAACTTGCCTGTACTATTAGAAAATAGGTATAACTCGCGAAATAATCCTTGTAAAACCTAATAAAGACCCTTAATTTCACGAAAAATAATAATAGTCAGTTTAAACTATCGGAACAGGATAAAATGTGATTAAATAATTATTTTAGATACATTAGATGATTAAATGCAGAGCACAATTTTAACACGGCCCCTAGTGGCCATATAGACAAACTCACTAATTTTACTTTACTTTTGCAAGGCTGCAATATTTGTGACTTGATTGATTTGCATTAACTCCAGAATTTGCAGAATCCTAAAACACTAAAGGGACGTCTTTGACCTGAGAGCTCAGACAGTCATTCTCTGGTCATTAGAGAAGCAACAGGACCACACTGTCCCACAGACTGACGCCGGGCCTTGTGGCCCACTGCCAGGCAGCAGATGGCTGGCCAGACTGCAGTCACATTAGACGTGAGGTGCTTAGCCCTGATGAAAGGAAAGAAGATCTCTGATATTTGGATGGGAGACATGCAGATTGTGGTTCTACTGGTGGTCAGAGGAACAAAAAAATTGGCCTGAAAATGGAGGCTTTATATAGAGCAGAGCAGACCAGACCAACGTCGCCCACAGAGATAATCCTCAAGAATTAGGAATCTATATTTATGCTCATATTTTTTGGACAATACGGTGCAGCATTAATAAACGTCTATTTTCCAAAATTTTCACATATAAGGCTCGTATGCTTTTTCGGACTTAGGCGCACAGTGAATTTTGAAACACTTTTAGGATTTAGGTGCACTTTATAGTTCCAAAAAATGGTACAGTTTAAATGTTGTTGGGAGTTTTTACATTTCATAAACTGCTTTTCCATTTTTGGGTCACTGGGAGCTAGAGTCAATCTGATGGCGTTACACACGTTACACACCCTGGATTGGTTAACCAATCACAGAGCAGGACACACTTTCACACTCACTCACATCTATTGGCCATTTTACAGACTCCAGTTTTTCTGCTTGTTTTTGAACTGTGTCTTGGAGAGCCAGAGGAAACCCACGCAAGTTCCTTAGCAAGGGTTGAATCTAATGGATATATGCGTACTGGATTTCTTTTTTCAGTAGAAACTTCAATTCAGACTGAAGAAGGCACCATTAAAAAAAGCCCCGGAAGACATGATTCAAGCATCAGGCAAGCTTTTGAAATGCAATCAGGAGAATTTAAAATGCGTATGAGGAGCACCACAATAATGTTTTTGCTGTTTAATGTTTAGAGTATTTAGAAACTTTGCTTTTTACCATCCATGAACATTACATATTATAGTTTCTCCATCTGCAGTTTGTCACTGTAAATGTGATATTTAACAAGGGAACACTAGCCTGTTTTTGCTCTTCATCCTGTCAGCCAGAAGATCGATGATAGCAACGAGAAAAAGCAGAAATGAACCAGAGAGAAAACAAACATCATAATACTGTTTGATTGTTGTCATATTGTGGTAATTAGAACCATTATAGTGAAGGTTGCTGGTCTTGTACCTTCAGAAGCCGCATGAGACCTTCCAGCTGGACCATCAGTTCTCGCCTGCTTTCTTGCAGAGCCGACATGCGCCTCTCCAGCTCGTCCTTCCTGTGCCTGATTAAACATGAAAAAATGACTAAATGAGCGTCAAATGAGTTCACAGCGACAAGAAATACTTAATTTGAATGAAACACGACATAGAAAACAGGATTCGCTCTTGCACTCAATATGAACCGACTTCCTCCCACTCCACTCATGCAGCTCAAAGCCTGACGCTAAAATGTCGTGAGGATGTTAACAAGTGAAATGGGACATTATCCATAGCTCATATGAATTGACCAATCTGATTGAGAATTGGTACATTGATGCTTTTGGTGATTGAGAATTACTTTGAACATTTACGTCAATTGCATATTGACACCAAGATGTGTGAATTAATAGAAACCAAAGTGAAGCAGAAAAACAATGTAGCACTCACTATGACTGAATATATTTAAAACGAACTGAAAAGCTGAAGGCAACGAATCACGTGACGGAAACACAAAATTATGGGAAACACTGGGAATTCTGGGAAATTTAGTTCAAATAATAGTGAGATGTCGCTCAGTTAGTAGAGAACAGAAGAGTATTGAACAGCAAAGATGGTTCATTTGATTTCTTTTGAAGGAAAAGCACATACTGTAATTGTTTAATGTGCAGGTATATTTCATAGTATATGGCTTAAGATAAAATCTGTCAAATGCAGTAAAAAAAAATTGGAAGGAATTAACAGAAACTCTTTCTCAAAGTATTGAGTATCCAAATGCTCTTCAAAAATCTGAACTAAGCAACTATGTGTAATCAGAAATAATTGACCTTTGAATTCAATTTGTGAATTGATCTTGTGAAATTAGAAATAGTTGACCTACTGAATTGAACTAGAGTAATCAGAACTTTGTCTTGAACCAAAGTTTATTTTCTTTCAGAGTTTATGGCAAAGATGCTTTTTTTCCCAGATATATTTTTTATTAGCTTTAGTTTAGTTTGTCTAGCTTATTTTTTACTTTTATTTAAGTAAAGTGAGCAACCTGTAATGCTAGAATGACATAGAAACTATGTCAGTTCTTCTAGAGAAGAACATAATTTCCGAGATGATGCAAAGCTTGTTATTTAGTAACTTTCCTGAGAGTTGAGAAAGTTTCTAAGGGCTTATCAAGTTTCAGCTCTACAAAATGATTAGAAAGGAACCCTGGACCAAGTGGGGAAATGTTGAGACATATCTTTCTGAGACTAAAAGAATGATTCATGATTTCTAGGACGCAATCTGACAAAGCCAATACAGTCTGAGAGGACACAAAGCTCAGAACGAGCCTAATGTTTTAAAGAACTTGCTGAGAAAAGAATGAAAGTTCAACTTCTGAATCTATAAAATGAATGAAGAACATTTTGTCCTTTTGTTTTATTGTGACTAGCTTTGTATTGACCAATGAAAAGTCAATTTTTTATTATTTAAAAAAAAAGCTTCTTAGCAAAAATTACTTTACACAAGACTGATAAATGATTAATTTA
>SOMO01000053.1:35027-69822 GCA_028128575.1 Paedocypris carbunculus | reverse complement strand
AATAGCAGTACAGTATTTAAATACTGATTTTATTAATTTACAATCTGAATGGCTAAACACAGATTTGTGTTTGAAGAAAAAAAAAAGGGAAATAGATATTTTGAGCAAATGAGTCCCAGCGCCAATTGTGTTAGCCTGTTACATTGTGTCATAGTTGTCTTTATAATTTGTAACTTTTTTAAGCCAGTCATCCATTTTCTAAGCCGGAGATTTCACATGGCACATACCAGCACAGATACACTGTTGCAAATGTTTGTTAATATGTCTTTGACGTCATTACAGTACTGGACCTTGAACTACAGTCAAGGAAAAAAGCTTTTTCTTCTATAACACAACTGTATCCAGCGGACCTGTATATGTAGAATGTCTATTCATAAAAAAGCACATTAACAAAACTTTACACGTAAAGGCTTTCTCAAATTACATAGCAATGCATTTTACTGTACAAGTGCATATACATAGACTATTCTATAGAGTAGAACAGAACAGAGTACAGTTGCCTCCCGCTTAGGTATGTAAATTGATAATGCAAGGTTTGTGTGTACTTAAATGGGAGGTGCTTGCTTAAGACTAACCACACGTAAAAAAATCTCAATCAGTCTCAATGCTGAAAAATTTCAAGGTTAAACAAACGATTTTTAATACGAGAGGCCCAAAATATGAGAGTATTGTTTGTAATGTGTCATCCAAAAGATTTAGGAAAACTGTGAAGAGACCCCAGAAAAAGTATTTACTGGGACTCAGTCGTTGGAAAACTCATGGAAAACATGTACTTAACGAGGATGAGTACTTAAACAGCTACAGTAGACATGTGGTCTCCAATGACATCACAATCCAACGCTCTGTGAAAATTCCATCCAGTCTCTTACCTGTCATAAGTGGCCACGATGAAGTTCAGCAGCAGCCCGATAGACTGTTCTACATTGATCTGGTGTGTGGTGGGCAGCCTCTTGTTCAGCTGGTAGAAGATAGAAGACAGAATGGTCTCCAGACGCGACACATTAATCTCTGCGTTGTGGTCTAATGTGCTCAGCCCATTGTCCCGGAAGGCTTCGATCATGTTCCACACGTCCACCAGATGAACTGTGAGAGAAAAGGTGTGAATTAAGCCGGTTACGTAGAGTTTACGGCGGAGAATGGTGGTCGTAGATTGTGAGGTGGGCACAAGTCTGAATAAACTGTACTTACGATTGCATCGTTTTTGGACGAACCGTAGTTTACAGGCAGTTCTGTACGTCGAGAGACGAATCACGTCAAAATTTTGGGCCCCTGGTAAAAATAAAACGTGTACAATTTGTTTAATTGAGGTTATTATTACCTGCGGTCAATAAAGTGTTATAGTGTTTCGTATCAACACTGACAGATTACAGTAAGTTGCTGCTTTTTTTAAACAAGGTAGATGCGCATCAAAGTCTTTATCTTTTAATATTTTTTTCGGTTTTCGATTGTGGCAGTTATATATGATTAGAACTTAACAAAGATACACGTGTACTCGGTACACGTGTGCCGAAGTGTGTTTGTGTGTGTGTGTGTGTGTGTGTGTGTGTTTCTGTGCAGAAAATGTTCAGGGTCGTTCAGAACTCACTCATCTCCATAAAGAGCTGTCTTTTCTCCACCATGGACTTGCTGCTCTTACTTCCCTCTTCAATCATTCTGCGACACACAGAAAGCCAAGACAAACTAATTTTAATAATTAAAAATATAATACAAATAAAAAGCAAATACAATAAATAAAAAGTGGAAAAAATAATGTTTGATTGTGTGAATAGAAAAACATTAAATGGGAATAAAACAAACTCAATGGAATGATTCAGATTTTGATGGATTCATATTCTGTCTGTTCATTGTCAACTTCTTTTGGGAATGCTTGTCTCACGGAGGAAAAGAAGACATGAACATGTGCACTCTTACTCAAAGGTCAATCAAAAATGAAAAGTATTTTTTGACTGGGAAAGCGCAGAAGGCAAAACTTCACAAAAAATTCATATTAAGACTTGTTTTTTGAGAGTCTGCATATACTAAATATTATATAACAATATTATATCAACAACTAATTAATACGTCAATGGTATAATGTCACTTGCTACAATACCCTTGAATGTAGCCACTGTACTTGATATGAATGTATTATATTTTATTTGTTGTGCCATATTTTCATTAACATTGTCACTGTGTATCTACAGCTGAACACACTATTACTCACCTGTCAGGTTGGCTGGGACTCAGATAAGGTGTTGTAAAAGAACCAGGCAGCTCCTATGAGACAACATATTAAAAGAAATTGAGAGCACAGCGCTCCTCAAATACTGAATTCACTGGATTTTGTAAATTATGCATATCAGTGCAGGCACAGGTGACATACGGTGAACTAATGACAAAGTCATCTGTCATTTATTTTAAATATGTATTGTAAATTACTATCAGAGAACATGTACTAAAAATTCCGCATAAAGTTCATTAATTCGTTTTTGATGGTTGTTTATTAAAAATTATTTAAAAAAAAAGTAAGGCTCTCAAAACAACATGAAGTTAGATTAATTTGCTGTGCCCGGTGGAAGAAGAATTGTACTAGCGATTCAGATCATTTGTGTGTGTATGTCAGATGTGTTCGGTGAATCAGTCAGTGACCGAATCTGAATCATAAATGGTACATCCACCTCCAAAGCACCTCCATCAATCTGTTTTCTGGTCTTGCTATTTACAATGTTTTAGGATTAGATTTTTTTCAATGGCAATCAATTGTACTATGTAATTAGTTAAAATCTTAGTATACAGCAACATTACCAAGCATAACCAAGCAGAACATATAATTGGGAAAGGGTTCCAATTAGCTCCATGCATTAGTTTTCTGCACTCAGCAGGTGCTGCTTGTGGCCAACTAATCACAGAAGAGCAGGGCACGCAGACACACACACACATTCACGCTCTCACTCATTTTTGCAGATTTTAATTCTGATGGGGCCATGTTCTTTACTGTGGGAGGAAAACGGAGAACAGATTGAAAGCCATGCAAGCAGGAGAAGATGAAAAGCTTCGAACTTGAGTTTTGAACTAGCTGTGAGGCCACACTGATTTATTTCTTTACGTTCGATAAATAGAACACAAAAAACGCCCGCTGATTTTGAAATCTATAAGCGCGACTCAAACGAATCAAATACATTGATTCGTTCGATTCGGTTCGATTGATCTAATGACTCGTTTAAAAGCATCGATTCGTTTTTTAACGAAACACCGAAAAGCATTATGTCATTCCCCACCGTTCACGACACTGCTGACGCTGTGACTTCGCTTGGGCTTAAAATCTTTCATTTAATTTGTAGTCCTTCAAATATGGCTGTGTTTATTGTTAATTTGAATTTAAAGCAAAGAATGAGAGAGAACACCCGATCTCTTTACCGTGAGGAAATTCCCCATATCATCGAAAACACACACACACGCACAGTGTAACCCCTCGCATTTTAATTAAATCAATGATCACACACCATTTACAAGGTTCGGTTTGAGCTTTCCGTTCACGGCCATTTTCTCCTCATTATGTCTCTATCCACATACATTTAGATGCAACATCTTGCGTTAAGACGGTAAAACAAGTTAGATGCAAATCCATTGTGCGTGTTTTGCTGGTGTGTGTGGGTGTAAAAGCATCATTATTGTCAGCGGACGCATCTTACCAGCGGGAGGAAATCACGCAGCTCGCGCGAGCATCATCAGCATCTGATGCGAGCGAATAACGTCCTCGCGCTCGATTCCTCGCATGTCATCATCGTTTTCATCACCGCCGCTTGTTTAACTTGATGTACACGGACAATTGTCGGCCTATTAATCCGCATTATGACGGCGCAGCACTTCTACATCGTCACATTAGTGCCGTGGTTACCGTTCCGTTTGATTCGGTCTTGTCAGAGCTGCAGTACAAGCTGCGCGAGCGTCTCTCTGAGCATCAGCCGACAGGAGTCTCCCGCCTTCACACCGCCGACCGCTTCACGTGAAAAAGCAGTTTACTGGCTAAATAAATGTGAGAAAATGCGCAGAGAATACGTACACAAAATATCTAAATTTCGATTACATGTTTTAAATACTCGGATTTTTTTTACATTGGCTGAAAAAGGTTTAACATTAAATACAAAATAAAAGTCCCCCGTTCAATGTGTGTGTAACAATTCAGTACTTTTATTTGATTTGACTTTTATATTAATTTCAATAAGTCTGTGTGTTCCTACAAAAACATAAAATGAAATGTGATGAACATGAAATTATGCAAATAAATAAAATGTATAACAACTGTGTTGCAAAGTGTGCTAATAAAGAGTAAATATGCTAAATGGGATTTACAATAAATCAACTAAATTGAACACACACACACACACACACGAAAACATAGCACACATAAAGAAAACATGCACAAGTCATTAATATAGAAAACTTGTAAATAAAATATACATACTGTTATTACATGTAACTTTATGTTAAACACTTCACTCAATTGAATTCATTTTAACACCACCAACAAAAACAAGGCTGCATTTGCTTTTTTATTTTATTCAGAATCTTGATAAAATACACTTTGTCAAGTGCTGATTACACTATTTTACATTCACCTTCATCTTACATAAAATATGACTTCTGAAACACGTACCGACTATCACTGCTGAAGAACATGTACAACATCCTGGAATCACAGGAGATTTACTCAAACCTTGCAACAGAAATTGTGCAACAACAGCAAAAGATGTTGGAGACGGTGGCAGTAGTAGGTCGTTAAAACCAAAATATTAAATAATCATAAAAAGAGCTCATCATGTCCATCCCAGATTAAACTTGCTCAAGCTCACAAAAATGAGATTTTTAGTTTGACAAATGATTAAAAACTGCCAAAATATGTACACAAAAACATTTCTTTTTAATCACGTAAAGAAAAATAAACACAGACCGTGCGACCATTCAGCGCAGTCACACGACAAACTCTACTCAATCCACAGAAATACAGGAATTGATGTTCCTTTTGGCCTAACTATTGCCTTGAACGTAAAAACATAGGCATTCCACAATTATTTATTTCCGACCGGTCCGATTATTGCAGTCAACGTATGAAATGACCAGGAACCATACGAGCCTGAAAACTCCCAAAAACCTCAAATAAGGTACAAAAATGTGACTCTAAAGTGACAGTAATTACCCTGTTTATTAAATTGTCGATAAGAAAATTATTTGTAAATAAAATGTGTGCCAATGAAAATATATTAATCAAAATATATTACTTTACAAATTACACAGACAATAAAAACTGAACAATTATCTCCCAAAAAATGCCAGTTACCACATAAAAACAGGCAAATTTCCTCAAAAGTGTTTATATTCAAAGATATTTTTTGCCTTGGAGGCATTTTATCAAAAGGTTATAGGGATATGTTTATCAGAAAAGTACCTACTACTCAGTAGAAGATTTTTAAATGTACATGTTCAGCGAAGACACGTTACTATCATTTGTGTCGGAGTGTCTTCCGCGTATGAAAACTTTATAAAACGCCTAAACAACACATGCTGCATTAGAAATCGACAAGTGTATTTACAACATGTCTTGAAGTGTTTCAGTCTCGATATTGTTAATCGATCAAAATCAGTAAGAATTTATAGTCTTTATGTATAGAATTTGTGTTTATAATAGAATCTCTCTTATGTGAAAGGACATAGGTCTGCTTTTGCTCCTGAGTGGGAATAAAAAATGAAATTATCATTTGCCCTCGAAAAATATCATGTGTTGTTAAGTTCAGCACAGAAAAAAAAATGTTACAAAGCTTGACATATATTACTGTGTATTAAATTTTATTACAATAACAATTATTATTGCCACTGGACCACAAAATCACTTTTTATGATAGTCTTTTCTATGATTGAGCTGTATATTATACAATGTATTAGAATATACATTTTGGATTTGGTAAGTTTTCTGATGTTACATGTTTGGATAACTTATGTCTCCTTCGGTTTAATTTTAATATTACATATTTAAACAAATCAGGCACATATTTACTTGATTAAAAAAATTATTAAAAGTTAATAAACATTTAGTATTATAAATAGTAAGCAATAGGCTGAATAATAACTAAATTATGGCAAAACGTACCAAACCTTTAATTTAGTGTACAACCCTACAGTAGCTAACAAGAAACTGATTCGACAATAATCCCTTTTGTCACATGATTTACATTTAAGGACCATATCACGGTAAAAAGAACCATTCGTTTTCATTGTTAGCATTTTACAAACTTAATTTTATGAACTCAATTGCCAAAAAAAACAAACCCTTCAGCAAGTAGCTTTAGCAAGGCTAAACTTCTGATCCAAACTAGTATGAACGATCACAGTGAAAAATAGATGGGGAAATCTTGATTTGTACAAAAATATTACATCGATTGTCATTAGTAAACCTATGCTACAAAAATAGAAACAGAAGAAAATAACTACTACTTATTGCCACTTTGGAATCTAAAGTGTTAAAACTAAAACAAAGTGCAACATTGCGGAGGAAGTATTATATAATATTGCACTATAAAGACCTCTAGTATGTGCTGCAAAAGAATAAAACGGTCAATTTGATATTTTCTGTTTCTATTAAGACAAGACTTTCTTCTGACAAATAAAAGATTCCAATAATTCAGTGTTCGAAGGGAAAAAACAGAAAATTGGATTTGCAATTATTAACAAATGAGTCGTGAAAATGTAGTCATCACTACTACTATCAGTGATGACCAACCTGTGGCCCGCAGGCCATTTCGGACCAATAAATAAGTAAAGTAGTACATGTGGGTGCTTTTTTATTTCTATAATCACATTTCGTATTACTTCATTTAGAAGAAGTGTTTATCTTGTGTAGTGTAATAAAAGAAGTGTAATATCTAATATTAAACTTTAAATCAGAGACGACTTTCAGATGTTTCTGAAATGCGAATTTAGATTAAAAAAATCTCTACCTGAGTTTTACGCAGAATTGTCTCCTGTGAATTTTACAAATTTGAAAAAAAAAAAATTTGCGAATCAAATTCCAATGTGACACGTTCTGACCAAAACTAGCTGCTGAGAACTACAGACGTCACACTAATGCAAAACAAGCATCGCATGATGAGTCGCCAATTATCATGTTTTCAGTACTTTTCTCACATCTCAACTCATTCAATATCGATATTTCATATATTCTATCGATTTTCATATACATGTTGTGGCAAAATTTCCAGAAAAGCAATGTTTGGGCTCACTGACCAATAGCCAGGCAGTCTTAAGGAAGCAAAGTAGAAAGTACATGAAAAGGTCTTGACTTGATTGTTGTACATGATTATTTTCAAGGCAAACCCACAAGTTTAAGTGCATTTTTAGAGGAAAAAAAAAGTCTTATTTGAAGTTAAAACAAAAAATGACAAACTCATTTCAATAACAATATCTAAACGCTAATACTAGGGATGCACCAATACCACTTTTTTGGAAAACGAGAACTATCATTTTAGTACTCGCCGATACAGAGTACTTAATAAAAACATAACTTAAATGTACAGGTAACAGCTTTAGTCATTAATTTAAAAAAGGGTCTAGTTTGGAATTAAGAACATTTATTTAAAATGGAAAGCATGATTAGCAGATTAGATAATTATATAAAATGTAAATACTGACTGTGCTTGTTTATGATATTATGATGTGTGCAGGGCGTTATGGTCATGTTTGTTTGGATTTGTTGCTGCTGTTGTGACGTGAAACTTCCCCGCTGTGGGACTATTAAAGGCTTTTCAATTCAATTCAATTCAACTCGAGTTTTTTTTTTCCACTTTGGACAGTATTAATAAAGACTTGCTATAAGTGCACTATATTTGTATAACAACATGTTTCGCTCTTCGGAAGAGTTTGCTGCAGCGTGAGATGGTTTAGAAACCAACTCTTTGTACTCGTAATCGTGTTGCGATTTTTGGAGCATTATTTAATTACTTGCGTTAAATGCGATACATTTTGAGCCTCTGGACAATTTCATTGAACCAAAGGTAGGTCATCTTCATTCACTTTGAAATGTCTCAGCACGCTCTGAGCTGTAGTGATGTGTGTCGTTCGCGTACGAGCTGCTCAGAGAGCCGATGCTTTGTAGCGAATGATATGGGCTGCTCTCGTTGAAGGAGAGCCAGACTTCCCATCACTACTGCAGAGAGCTGAGGGCGGGGCACTCACGCGGGCCGGTTATTAACCCTTATTACGCCGCTAAAACATAGACATTTCTCACATCCGGTATAACGAGTACGGGTACTTTAGAAAATGTGGTATCAAAGTTGATACCCGATACAGGTAATGGTATCGGTGCATCCCTAGTTAATACACCTGCATTTACTAATAATTGATGAGCCAGTTTATTTGGCCTCGAAATGTGCTAAAACGGCAATAATTACCAAATTTTGTTTTTCAAAAGAAGATATATCAGTCTAGATTGCAGTAATGCATCAATGTTGTACACTGCCAGGAATGTATGCCGCAATCTAACCGTTTACAACAGCTTTCCAGCTTGCAAACTGGCCATTTTTGACCACAATTTGTATAAAATTGTCTCTAAGGCTTTAAAACAATGTTGTCCAACCTATGGCCCATGAGACATATCGGGTCTGTGATGGGGTTTTGACTTTACACTAAAGTACAATCAGAGATGACTTTCAGAGGTTTCTGAAGGACACATTTAGAGAAAAATATCTTGATAAGAGTTTTCTGCTGAACTGTCACCAGTGACCTTTCCAAAAACGGCCCTCTAATAAGCATCAGATGCGGAGTACCGACTTTTGATTTTGCAATTTGTTTCTCAAGTTTCGGAAACTTGACCAAATTTTATAATCCATACTTAATTTCCGTATTCATTGTGACCCATAAAGTTCATAGCAAAGTCTAGTTTGGCCTCTTTTAGGAAAGGCTGGCCACCACCGCACTAAACATCAAAATAGTAGCAACTGTGCAACCTTTTCCACTCCACAGAAGTCTGGCCATGATTTAGGTTTTGTGAATTTCCTCCCAAGGAGTGCAGTGTGACCATTTATAAAGTTTATCATAATCACAGTTCCTCTCCATGATGTACCATATTTACCATTACCGGACCACCAAACATGAGACACAAAGTTTAGAAGGACCAATGCAATCATCGTGACAGAATGCTCCGCATCCTTTGCACATGATCATGGCTTTTAGCCGACAATAACATTTAGATTGGACGTCTTCCATCCCAGAAGTCTCCATGAAAGCTTGTGTTGGCGAGTTCTCGCCCTGATTGCTCTGGTCCAGTAGGTGACTGGCTGGTATGGCAGTGACGGTGACGGAAAACGACATCATACCTCTGCTCGACTTTTCACAGTCACCACCACAGGATAAAGTCGGAGAGGTTGGAGTGTCAGTGATGGTGCGTTTCAGGACATGAGGGACAGACATGCTGATGGTGCCACCATATTGAGATTTAATGGTGTTTTGCCCATTGTGCACTTTCTGAGTCAAATGTGTGTGCTGGTGGCAATCGATTAACGGATAAGGATCCATGTGCATTAATGCATCCGTATCAAAACGCATTCTTGTTTCTTTGGTTCTAATAGTTCCTGTTGTTTCATTATTGGGAAAGCAGCTCTGCAATGGAGATTCACTCTTTATATTGAAACCAAGTTCAGGCTCGTTGGGTTTTGTGAGGAAAGATCCATGCTGTTCTACTTTGATTCTTGGTAAGTGTCCGGGAAAAGTAGTGTGGGTACTCTGATCTGGTTCGGTCCTTCCCTTCATACCCTCTTCTTCGATTGTCTCCTGCTTCAGATTGACAAGAGTTGCGTTTGTATTAGCAAAGTGCGGCCATTTGCGCTCGGATCCTTTACCATATGTAGAATTATTGAGCAAGTAGTGTCCTGTCATTGCTGGCTTGGATATTCTCTTTTGTCCAAAAAACCCTAGATGAACACTCAGCCGTTCCTGGTTATCCTCAAAATGACCAAATTGGCTAAAACCAGTGCATTTCTGCTCAAACGTTGGCCCAAGTTGAAGTAAACTTTGATCAACGACCAACTTTTCCCCAGATGTGACAAAAGGAGTTTGATGTTCATAATTGCTGAGGTCTAGCTGATTCATAGAGCCTGATTCATTGGATGTGTTCCCTTTATCTCCGGCCGCCGCCGACTGATGCTCTATGGTAGCAAACGGCTTTGGGAGAATCGTTTCTAAAGGAACTTCTCTACCCTGAAGAAGTTGAGTGACCAGAGGATTATTTGTGGAATTCAAAGAGCTAGGCTTAGATGTTGTTGGTCTCTGGATTGGTAAAGGCATTCTTAAGCCAGTTAGGTTTCCAGGTTGATCCTTCACCGTAGTGTTCAACGTACAAGGACTGTTTTGGGACAGCTTTAAAAAAGCCTGGCTTTCACTGAGGTCTCGACAAAACCCAGGATCTGTGTGTCCAGTAGAACCTGAGACTGCTGACGTCTGTGAACCCGACATTTCCGGCATGGGAGATCCACAATTTAACTTTATAGGCGACACAGATTGACTTCTGCTGCTTGCTGGTGAAATCTCTTCTGAAAAGGACCGTGCCGGAGAAGGTGTGGACATACCTCCAACTGATCCAGGTCCCCTAGAAGAAGACAGTCCAGCTGTTGACGCAGCAGCTCGCTGGGCCCGTGCTAACTTGGCCTTTGCCTTGATATCGGCTAAGGTACGTGCACCTGTACAACCAGGTCGAATGCTTGGAGGTGTCAAAGGAACAGGAGTCCTCGGGGATACCTGCTCAAACGAAGCAGGTGCAGAGACAATTCTGGAAACTGGAATCTGTAGAGATATACATAAGAGATATTTAACATGTAACAAATGCACTTTGGGCAACAACATCAAACATGTAATAAACTTCTGGAAGAATCACTCTGGAATCTCTAGACTCAGAAACCAAACATCACTAACGTACAACACTTAACACTAACATACACACTAAGAACTAGCAACTAATGACAGCGAACACTGGCTCCAAAAACGCTCCATAACTGTATTCCTACTGTAGACGTACCACATTGAACATGATGCCCTAACAAGGACGCATCTATGAAGCCAACGAGGTTACTTAAGGAAACGTTTATTTTTTAAGAAGCTTTCCAATAGAGACCTCGACAAAACCAAAGTTACTTGCATCTTGTGCAATGTCAAGTTCTTAAATGGAAAACTAACTGTAGCAAAGAGACACTTTCCACATTATAATTGCTACAAAATGAGATTATTTCAGAGATTAATCTAGAATCATTTATATTAAGATAAATCGAGATTAAATTTGATTTTGCTAGAGTAATCTATTATTAATCAAGTTTCAATCAAAATGAATCTATGCCCACCATTAGTTTTAATACAATATTATTTAGAAATATTGGCATATGCCAATATATGAACATATTGATATATGAACAGATTCATACCGTTTTATTTCTTTTCGATGGGGAAAATTAATTTGACACACAAGTACCTTGAGAAACGACCTCAACAATTGATTATGAGTCAAAGTACCAACTTACTAATAAAGTTAAAGTACTTTTTTGTAATAGTTTGAAGAGAAAAACCCAAAACTTACTTTGAGAGGGGGCACTTTTTGTTCCGATTTTTCTTTAGCTGCCTTAACAAAGGGGACTTCTACAGGAGTGACACGAGACTTCTTCTCTATTACAGCCTCTGTGTCCTTTTCACTGGAGACTTTCCTCTTGAGATGCTCAGATGTAACAGCAGGGGCTTGCATTGCAGCTTGATTCTTCTCGATTACAGCTTCTCCAAACTCACTCGCAGCTTTTTCTTCTTTAGTGCGAGTCTTAGATTCTTTCTGAAAGACCACTGCTTCAGAAAGAGATGCTGAAGTTTTACAATCATTCTCATTCTTGATGACAGAAACAATTTTGTCAGTTTCTGGATTGGTTTCCACAGCTTTCGGAGCAGAAATATGGGCACTAATATTTTCTTCTGCTTCTTGACTTGCTTGTGGGCATCTCTGGGGCAGGTCGGATGCTGAAGGCCTGATTGGCTCTTCATGGGAGTGCAGTATCGTGATGCATTTCAAGTCTCGAGATCTCAATTCCATGTAAGTAGGCTCAGTGGCTGGATTTACTTTCTGTGATTGTTTGCTTGTGTCTGGCCTTTCTGTACTTTTCGATGGTTCTGTCTTTGTCAGCACCGTGGACTCCTCAATACTTAATCCAGAACTTAAAAGAAAAAACAAAGAGGGTATTATCAATGTTCAAATGTGAGCTCCATCGCTGCCGTGTACACAGCCCTTTTCTTTTTATAATTTCATAAAGGCCTGAAACTTACTGTTCACCATAGTAGCTCTCGAAGAATTGCTCTTTCCAAACTTCCACCTTCTTTTCCTTCTCAATTTCCTGTCGCATTCTTAGTCTCAGCTCTGGTGTGAAATCACCTGCAATTATGATACAGATTACTTGCATGTTGAACAATTACTGTATGCTTTCAAACTTACAATATTTATATTATTGATATTAAAACATGTATTAATAAATAATAATGTTTAAAGCTACAGTGAAGTACACCAACCCTCAGATAACCTCTCTTTCCATGATTGTGCTGCAGAGGTAAAAAACTCATTGTTCAGGGCTGAGCTGGTGACTTTTAACACTCCATCCATAGTGGCCTGCATGAAACAGTAAGCGTTTGGCATCACAATACAAGCAATAAATCATCGATAATAATTGCATGCAATACAAGCAATCAATCATCTAAATGTTTTAGTGCATCATCGAAAACAATGATGCCCTAAAGCATTTCCCTACCTGCTGGTCAACCACTGGCAGCATCTTGAGAAGCTTCTGCTGACACTCGCTTGGCAACAGGGAGAACGTGTGTTTGTTTATTAGAGCTCTGAGGTTAGTGTTGACAAGAATGGAATCCGGTGTCTCAACATCGATCTCACACTTGGTCCGTCTCATATGCCCTGAAAATAAACGCGAAAGTCAGTTAAATGATATTATACTGTACATAGACAAACATTATATGTTTATCTNAAAAAAAAAATCCCAGTGTAGTATGGCAGTCTTATCTCAGATGACAAGGCTTTTGCTCTGTCTGACATTCGGTGTATCTGGTATGACAGATCATTCTGACAGATTCAGGCTCCTCTGCTAATTGTGTATAAAAAAGTATTTCTGGTGACGGCTGGATCTGTTGCTTCTTTCGTTTCATATGAACAGGCTAAATTTGTAACATCTCTTTAGACACTGTGTTCCTGGTGAATTCTGACCAAGAATAAAGAAATACAGATAAAGCAAATGCTGAGTTCAGATCCTGCTCAACAATGATTGGGCGTGTTTCTAGATTTACTCTACATTGGAACAAAACAGCTCAAAAATGTTGAGCAAACTGTATGAGGAATTTATTAGTTATATTAACTGATATTGTTGTTTTTCTATGTAAGATTTAATATTACAAATTGTGTTGTACAATTAAAAACTATGTTATGCATTTTATGTTGTAAAAAGCTGTCTATGAGGATTATATTAAGTACATTTTAAAACCAAGACGTAATAACAACAACAACTTATAAGACTTATAACAATAATTTATTTATTTATAATAATAATAATTTTTTTTAGCGTACATGCATTACTCATTTTACAGAGCACAAATGTCATGCTTAAGATAAACAGATAAATTGAAAAAAAAACATCAGCACACCAGCAAGTTTATTGCTGCTATTTGAATTTTTGATTCCAATTTTATCTAGATTTAAATTATCTTGTTATCTAGTTATCTAGATAAATCTAGATTAATCTCTAAAATGGTCTCTAAATGAATAGCCGAACAGAATTCAAAATAACTTTAGAACACTGGAAGAAAATAACCTATACTTATTAAAAATGTAGAAAATAGTCTGAGATTACTCACTGGCACTGAGTCGACTGGAGCGCTGAGAGACTTTCCGAACATTAACTGTGTGGCACACATCTGCTTTGACAGAGGAGGATAATCTAGAGGTAATGTTCTGTGGACTGGCAGGGCAGCGCTCTTTCGGTTTCATTTCCCAGCCTACAGCAAACACAACCATGGTATATTTGATTAATCAAAAATGCTTTTAGATATCCTCAATTTAGGAAATGTAAAGTGTCTATGAAAAGTTATTTAATATGCAATTGTATATGTACAGGACTTAGCAGAGTCATAAGTAATCTCTTTCACAGTCTTGAGGAGAATTCGTGAACTGGAGACACTCGGCATTCCGCATTGTCTCCGTTGATTCCTTTGCTGTTGCTGTTTAAGTGCCTAGAAGAGCAAAAGACAAAATGAACTTTAAATTACAACACGGAACTTCTGAATTTCAGTGAAATTACCTCAGAGTTTGACGTTAACATAGTACAATCAATGAGGAAATTCTGAGAGATGAAAGCTGATGACTGACAACAAAAACTGAACCGTGACATTGTTTGTGTTGCTATGTTGCTAATGTTTCCAATTTGCACACAACATAGAAAGCCATTTAAATAAGTGAAAGATGAAAACAAATGGTTTAAAGAAAACGTGTGATGGTAGAGATTAAATACATTGTCTAATGAAGTAGATGTCTGTTTCTTTACCAATACTAAGAAGAGTTGAGGACTAGTGGAGGGACAAAAGAGCAAAGAAAAAAAAACAATACAGTATACTGTAGTTGTAAGCAATAATATTGGCGTTCAAGCCATCACCGTACAATACAATAAGATAAGAAAAAATGATTACAGGGAACTACATTTTCAAGTTTCATATGCATTTTGTTAGCCTACGGGCAAACGGTTTGGGCGTTATGAGAGTTAATTGTGATTGTTTCCATTGTTAATAGTTTCTATGGTTAATGATTAAATAATTAATTATTTGATCATATACTTTGGTTTTATTTTAAAATGAGTCATGCCAACTTGAGGTCAATAAGCGTCATACTTTGAAAACCTGTCTGATTTTGGTCCAATCAAAGTCTGTACAACTGTACAAATGTTTTGGTCTGTCTTGATAAATCATCAATCACTGGTGAACTTGGTTACATACGGTTACATTACAGACAGGGAGGATCTCAATAGTTTGACAACTTTCAGCTCTCCAACAATCAGTAAACGTTTTTAAACATTTTTAATAAAATGTATATCATCATGCAATAAATCTTTTTTTACATGAATAACAATAGGAGTAAATGTTAGAACCTGTTTGAGGGCCTTTTTACTGTGTTTCTGTGATGGGGACAATAGTTTATTGCTGGAGACTGATGGAGACGTACAGCGTGACTGTGGAGAAGAAGGCTGAGACTGCAGCTTTGTAGGTACTGAGAATTAAAAACACCAAAAGAAAAATACTGAGGTTACATATTTTCATGACATTAAAGATGAAACAATTTAACTTTCAAGTTTGAATTAATAACTTTATAGTCATTATATTAAGCAAACATTTCAGGAATTTAAGAACAATGATTGCAAAGTTTGTGATTATGTCGACTAGGGATCGTAACACAGTGCAGTGAATACACACAAACCCAGAGCAGTGGGCAGTCTTGATATGTGGCGCCAGGGAACATTTAGCATACACCGGTCATTTACATGTTTCTATAAAATTTAGATCTAGTAAACAAGAATCAAATAAAAACCTCAAAAGCATTGTTACAAACACGGAAGCAAAGCACATAACACAGATTAAAAATGCAAACTTTTAAAGTAATAACACCTAAATATAGTAATAACATAAAAAGGAAAATGAAAAGAATAAAAAACACACAAGGGACTGTCTGCTACTACATTTCCTGTTTTGTTCTAACAAGACACAGCACGTTCCTGACTTTAAAGTTCTTTAGCGGTAAACTGAGATAAAATTCTTACTTACGGCACTTGCTTCTGTACAAATTCACTCTATTAGAGTACACTGTTCTCAAATACTTCAGAGAAAATGTCTGAGCAAGATAACACGAAGTGAAACCCTAGAAACCGCTACACTGAGCTGAAAATATGAGGAAGTGGCATCAATTTTGCAAAATAAGAGAGAGAAACTGAAAAAGGATAGTGAGTATGTGTGTGTATGTGTGTGTGTGTGTGTGTGTGTGTGTGTGTGTGTGTGTGTGTGTGTGTGTGTGTAGAACTTCTATTCAAATTATAAATATATGACTCTGCACATTTCAGAACACTAATCTTTGTAGCAAAAGATTTACATTTGCGTTGAACTTTGACCATTGCGTATTTGAAGTTTTCTCTTGAGTCGGTCCAGAAAAATAACGCCTTAATAAAAGAAATGTTACCTCTCCTCTTCCACCTCCCCCTGTGTCCNTTTTTTAGACAAATTGCTTCACTTGCTCCTCTTTTTGTAAGTCGCTTTGGATAAAAGCATCTGCCAAATGACTGTAAAGTAAAGTAATACAATTAAAATAATAAAGACCATGACAACTTGAATATTTCAGGTAACCAACTGCAAGATTTCCTTCTATTTACTAAACCTCTGTAGCCTAAGTTGTACAAACTCATTTTCTCAGTTAATCTAACACAGTGATAACATACAGTCTAATATAATCTAATACAGAATAACATATTGGAAAGAGAACTAGTAAAACAGAAAAAACAGACTAGATTTTTCAGATTTCAGTCAATCATGAAACAAAAAAAAATATATCAGATCACAAATGGTA
Source organism: Paedocypris carbunculus (assembly GCA_028128575.1). NCBI lineage: Eukaryota > Metazoa > Chordata > Actinopteri > Cypriniformes > Paedocypris > Paedocypris carbunculus. The sequence continues at coordinate 53,171 of SOMO01000053.1, read as the reverse complement.
TTTTTTGACTAAAACGGAATCAGTTTTAGTTAGACTGTTTAGTTTTTATTTAGTTTAGTTTTTTATTTAGCATTTACGCCTACAATTCTGAGAAAAAAGCCTATACCAACCTTCAGTGTGTAGACTCCCATACGTCCAGGAACCTTATAGAAGATGCCTTCCTCCCCACGCGAGTTTGTATGAAGCATGGCATTGAGACAGGCGAGAGGGGAAGTCCCACTAGAAGAAAATAAAAGATATGACGTTTCTCAACTATGTCAAGAGAACCACCCAGACCAGGTTCCAGCCGTCACATCGAGTCCCTTCTCAGATTTCTTCCGCACTTCTTTATTGGTGCGCCTTGAGGATAAACTCACAGCTATTTCTCTGTCTCCTGTTTCCCTTGTTGATCCTCCACCATCGTATCTCTGATCTTGATCCCAACTCAATAATTCTACAGTGTAATTTTCATCCAGTCAATAAACCCACTAACCCAGCTACCATTATCACATATCTGGGACAGAACACCAGGCCATCAAGAACGCTTAGGCTTCTGAAGGATCACTGTACTCAAAATCACTCTCTAAACATAAAGCCATGGAACAACATGGCCTATAAACAACATTCTACTTGGCGTTTTGCCTTTACCTTCATCGTTGCCTCTAAGGATGATAATGAGCTCCAATCCTGCTTCGAGTGTGGTAAGCTCAATCAATACAGTTAAATATGCTCTTCCCTTTGAGACATCAACCCTAGAACAACTCCATTGCGGAAGCTTAAATGAAAGACAATGTTGATAACTCCCAAGCATAGCAAGAAAATCAAATGCCCTATGGTGTAGTCAACACTTGCGAGGAAACTGATTGATTTCTCCAAATAAAAAAAAAAGCTCCATAAACAACTAATTTACAAATACTAGATAAGTAGACACTTTCCCCTAAACTTTCAGGTTTTATTAATTTTCTAGAAGTATTAATTAAACCTGTCCATAAGATGATACACATAAGCATAAATACATTTTTTTATTGAAGAAGTTGGTGCCTCTGGCTTCTGAAGTTGAAGCAGGGTAAACCTCCATCTCTCTAACTAGGCGTCTTGGGCATTGCACATGCAGTATATATGTGAGGACAGCCTCTCACAAACCTTTTGGTGGCTTTGTAAATTTGCATTGACCAGAAGCAATGCTTCCAAAATGAGTGGGTTCCCAAAGAGCCTAGTGCCTAGGAGAGTAATTAGAGGAGTACAGTATAGAGAGATTACAGTATCTGCTGGAGGAGGATTAGAGACACAAGTCCCGCAATTAATTTGAGCAACAAACTGTATAGAAGGAAGAACAAGGTCTGAAGTTGTACTCATTTTCAGCTGGTGACATTTATTTGAGAATACATCTGTCTTCCATTCTCTCCAGATATTTTGAAGACCATGGTCCCACCAAGAAGTGGATTTCTTCACACCTAGAAGAGGATCTACATCCTCCTGTGTAATGGTTGCTATAGACTGATTGTCCAAGGCCTACAGTACTGTTAAACACAAAGACCAACCAACCCGGCAAAAAAAAAATTGTGTTTATTGTGCTTAGGGTGCTTTCCCACTTAGCTTTTTTAACCATTTCAAATGCACTCGGAGAGGTTCCACGCTCATATGTGAACACTGCCTGCAATCTCGGACCGCCCTAAACGATCCCGAAAGCAAAACGTGCTTGCTCGGGCCACCTGCCGAGATGGTCTGAGTGTGGTTCGTTTGCAGGGCCGTTTGTGCTTTGATTACTTTGTGACATGTGAATACGTTGAAGGAGACGTTGCGAAATTAACAGTCTCTTTGCTGAAGAGGACCGAAAAAAGAACTGGGTTCTCTCTGACTCCACTCCGTTGTGAACAGCAAAGGAACTGAGGTCACTTTCCACTGGTTTCCTTTCTGGTTCACTTTAGCAGAACTGAGTTTGGTTCGCTTAAAACAAACTATATGTGAAAGCACCCTTTGAGAGCGTAGCACTGTCTTACATATCTATATGACAGTTAATATTAGTTCAAAATTTCAGTTTAAATTTCCATCGGTCATTTATAATAGACTTAGAAGTATATTTTAAAGTGAGTAATAAAAAATGAAAAAAATGAGAATAAATCCTAAAAAAGCAACATTTTATTTATCGTGAAATACAAAGCATTAACAAAGCATCACGCCAAGCACTGGCCAAAAAAAGAACAAACAGAATAGGTAATACACTAGTTCCTTTAGTCTAATAAGCGTAAACAAGATGTATTGCATCCTGCTTTCTGGAATACAGAGAAATAAACAATGCACGCCATCGAGGATGACCTCACCTTATCTCCTTAAGTCTTTCTCGCTGAATAACTTGTAGGATTTCTTTATGACTCATTGGTGTGTTGGGATACTTCTCCAGCACCTGGACAAGAACAAGTAAACAGTCTGTGACTTACGCTTTAGTCAGGAAAAAATGACAAAGTGGTCACGTTTTTTGTTTACTTCTGTAGTGTTTGTATTGTATTGTACATTTTCTGCACTGCTAAAAAATATTAATTAATCCTCTGTAGTGAATCCTAGTAAAACTAAAATAGTAATATTGATAATATAATAGTAATATTGATAATCTATACACATTGTTTCTTTATAGAGTACATCATCTAAAATGTGACCACCTGGGACAACAAAAATTTCTTTACAGAAGAGAGCAAAAACGATTAACATCTGTTACCAAAAATTGCATGGTTTTAATATATTGTAAAAATTAAAAAGTCAACACAAACGTCTGAAAAACAAATCACACATAGTAATGTGAAGTAAATTCATGAGATTCTGTGACCATGCAACCTTACCTCTCAGAATGACCTAAAAAAACAGGCCATGATAATACATTTGCAAATCAAACTGATGTTTGTGGGCAAGTTTTGTCCGTTTCTGAGCATCAAAGCGAACGCAACTATGAACAGAACCAGACTGTTCAAAATGTGGCCAGGAAAATGTTCCACAGAGACGGAGTAATTGTTGAGTCACATATAGAATGAAACTCATCAATTAGCAATTCAGGGACTCTGCAGTTAAAAAGTTTTTCATNGTGTGTGTGTGTGTGTGTGTGTGTGTGTGTGTGTGTGTGTGTGTGTGTGTATGTATGTGTGTGTGTGTTTTGAAGCAATATACTGCAAATGTCTGCACTGTTGGACTACTAGGCCTTATTAAAACGGTGTAGCACATAAACCCGAGTCACATATACAAAATTGAGATTAATACACACGACTTTATTTATAAAGCTAACGAGTGCATTAACGAACCTTCCTCCGCGGAACAGGTGCAATAAAACCTCTGAATTGTAAGCGAGGCGTCATGTTGCACTCGAAGACGTAACGTACACCTGTACATTATTCAGTTGTAGAGCGACCACATATGCTGTTGGAAGCTACAAACGGTGTATAAAGTTGCACGCGCCGGGTAAGCTAAAAAAGTTCGCTCAACTGACACCGAAATGCGGACGATTGCTGCCGAAAGCAAAAAGTAAACAAGCACCTCTGACAAGCCGCGTTCTTTTTTAACGCCAGGTGCGTGAGAAAACACTGAAAATTGTGTTTCCCATATTTTAGCACACTTGTCACGCTAGCATATGTACTTGTCTTGATAAAAAGCCGTGTGTTTACTAAGCTATGCTAACCGGCTAACCAGCGAAGTGTCACTGTCTAAGGCGGCGCGCTAATCGGCGAGCTAGCAACTGACGCGGACCTTGCAGCAAATCACGAGCCTGCGTCAAAAGTTCCAGATCGGTAGGTAGATGTGACGAAATGTCCGCCGTGTGTGCGTAATGTGTATGTGGGTACTAGCGCACTTTAGCGGCACAGGCCCCGGAAAGGTAACGCAAAGCTTCGCCTACACCAGCGGGTCATGAACTCATAAACACAGTTGTACAACTGTCAACACGGGGCGAAAACAAACACCACGACAGCCAATTTTACCGTTCTGGCGGCCTCTGCCCACGTCCTCCCCTTTTTCTTCTTCTGTTTATCCCTCATTTCTGCTGTCGGTCGCAAAAAACATCGACCGTGGATATGTGGAGAGGGTTGTTGCCGCTTTAGTTATCGTGCAGGACCTGCTGTATCTGCCATATTGAGTCTTTACTGTAAGAGATCAATCACGTGACCCCCTGCTGACGTCACACTACTGTACGATGACAGCTGAAGCGAAACCTCACACCCAAGGCTACTTTTATTTGTCGTATGTGTTTGTGGAACTTTAATCGCGTTTGCATGCTGTGCAGTTTGTGAGGACCGAGTTTTGCAAGGGTTACGGTTGTAGCAATGTGTTGTTTTGATAGTTTTTCGTGTTCACGTTTTAGATGGTGTGTGTGTGTGTGTGTGGTAGACATATTACATATATGGTATATGCCGTATATTGTAAAAATATGTATTCTTTGATATGTTGTGTATAACTTTGTTAGGAATGACTAAACAAAAATGTGATTTAATATGAACTCAATGCCACAGACAGTTACAAAAGGTTTTTTTTTTCTTTAACACAGAGATGTTCGGAGCCCAAGGGCTATACAATAATGGAATCGCATGACTTTTTGCATCGCATGACAATTTCATTGACTGAATTTTTTATTATCAAAATCATGATCCTGAAAACAATTTATGTATGATTTAGTGTCAGTAATAGGTGATAATTCAGGTCCCATTTTTTAAACCAGAAAAATAGCAAAACAGTATGCAAGTATACGTATTAAAGTTCAAGAATGTAAGATGTGATTTTATTATACTATTAATGTGAGGAAAAAGTGTGCGTGTGTGTGTGTGTGTGTGTGTGTGTGTGTGTGTGTGTGTGTGTGTGTGTGTGTGTGTGTGTGGTGTGTTTGTACAATTTACCCTTTGGGCCAATCTAAACTTGTGATCATTCTTCTGAAATGTTCGTGTTAAATGGCCTGAAATGGTATGCAATTTAGTCATATGAGCAAAGATATACTAGCAGGCTACTTCTTCATCAATAACCAGTCCCTTTCATCTAACAGCATGCTTCTGTTTCCAATGAAGTCATACATCATTTTCGTATACAGGATGAAAATTCCAACCCAAATCCAGCCAGAGTGAATAAATTTGCACTTTTATTTACAATGTGATTTGTTGTTGTTCATGTGTCATTCGTTTGTGATGTTGTAGTGCACAATCTGGTTGGTTGGTTTGTGTATGTTGTACAGATTACAATAAAGTCTCTAATTATTTCTAAAATCTTTTATATCTAGTTTATGGTGAATTTACTGTGAGTTCAAGAATGATATCGCAAAACACTGCATACACTTTGGAATAAAGTACACAATTGTGCTTAATAAATACACTTTTGCGAAAAAGTGATGGACAAGATTATTAGCATTATGTAAAGCTCATGGGAACAGTGCAAAAAATAATTCTGTGCTTTCTATGTTTGCATGATTAATATACAAGCTCATGATTGGAGGGATGGAGCACAAGCTCCCATTACTGAGGTGGGACACTGTGACCCAGAAGCCATGGAGCTGCTTGATGAAGGCGCAGATTGATTCGGCCCTTGGTACCTTGAGGAGGAGAATGGTAAGAAAATGTAATGTAAGCATGATTATTTTAATTGTAATTGGTATTCAGACGACATACCACGATCTAGCTTTCATGACACGCGATGCTGTTGACTTCTTTCTGTATTGGCCAAAGTCACGTATCAGGTCTTGGGTTCTGATATCTGATCTTTGAAGGTCCAGAGGAACCAAAGCAGGTGGTGAAACATCCAATTCCAGAAGCATAATGTTCTCAGCCTATAACAATATCAGTAGTTTTAGTTATATGTACTGTGTTTCAAGTTTTTTAATGAATATTACAATTACTGTACATAAGTTTCTTGTTTGTCAGCAATACAAACCCTATATCTAGACGGGGAACCAGTGGCTGCAGCGACTTGTGCGTGATAACTTATAGGCCTCTTGTATCCCACAACAGAAGTTGGTCTTCGTCTGACATTAGGGGAGTTACTGGGGAAAAAAGAAAATGTGGTGATGTCCATCCATTTCTGGGTCATCTCTGCAATGAAACGTTCACACACTACCATATACAATAGAGCCTGGAAAATGTGACCACATGCTTTTGGATGATGCAAAAAAAGCCTTGGGAGAACTGAAAGGAACACATGGAGCATGTTCAAACTCAAAGCAAGACCCCAAGCATACTTTTAACCATCACATACTTCTCGGATGGCAGAATGGGTAAGATTTTCCACTGGTCCTCCTCAGTGTCAAAGTGAAGTCGATCCATTATCTTGTTCTTTTCCTCCGGTGGAATAAAATTCTCAATTATGAGATTTCTAGTGATAGAACAAAAATGTCTTACATATGCACTTCCATGGATTATTTCCAAGTTAATCTGATTGTGAGAATAGATGAGACTTACTTGAACTTCATCTCTCTGGTCAGCTCATTCATAGTTTCCTCCAGTTCTTGCCTCATTGTGACATGTTCGTTGATGATATCTCCAATCTCTGACCTCACCAGCTGCAGCTTACTGTAAAACTGAGAGTTATACAGAATAATATCAGAATAATGAATTTTGTTAAATGGTTCTCCAATCAAAAGCAGCTTTTAAACTTAAAACAATTTTGCGACCTATACCAACATATTTAACAGGTTGTGTTTGTACGAATTTGACATTTTCTTTTCCTTGTGCACAACCTTGATTGCAACCTTGTGTAAAACCATGTGCACAGCCTTGTAAACAGCCTTGTTGTGTACAGCCTTGTGAACAGCCTTGTATTGCACATTCACAATCTTTTATCAAGGACGTTTAAGGCTATTAAAGCGCATTTATTTGTTTTTAGTAATGCAAGTGTGATGCGCTAATGTCCACTAAATCGCATTTAACTCACAATTGAACTAGCCACTGGCTGGATTAAAAATAAACTGTTTAGTTTGATATGAATGTGACAGATTATTTATTTAGACTTTATTTTTTATTTATAAATGCTCATGAAAACTATTATATATGTACAATGACCTTCAACTGTTTCTTAATTTTTTAGGTGAATTATTTTCCTTTTAGCTGATTTATAGCTAATTATTTCTCTTTTATCTACTACTAGTCATAGTACTAATAGTCATATATGTGGTCCATGGCAGGATTAAAATAAACTAACCTTCCGAAGCTTCTTGGTCTTGAAATCCACTTCTTGTTGTAGAGTTGAAAATGTCTCTTTCAGTTCAATTGTCTCTTCATCTTGTTCAAACATCAGCTGCTGCATCTCTAGTTCCTTTCTCTCCTTCACATAAACCAAAACACACATTGGCTTTCCATTGGAAGTCATGTTTAACATCAACTTTAATAATATAAAGAATAATATATTTCTATGCCAGTTTATTAATTGTGAAGATCAAAGATGTGTTCCCTGGTGGTCAAAAGAATTTATGAAAATGTGGAGCATACAACACATTTAGTGAATTATGAAACTACTATGATTTATACAACCTGTGCTGACTTTTACCTGCTCGGCAATCTCTTGTCTCTTCAGTTCCAACATTTTCTGCTGTTCATTGGTGTGATCAATGATGTTTTTACCTCCAACCAGAAGTTTGCTTTCCATGGCCTGCAAACACACGGTAGACTGTTTATTTTGTGTGTCAGATTCACATTATTATGTCGCACGAATGGACTGACCTTGTACTTTTCAATCATGATTTCCATGGCCTGCTGTTCTTTCAACAACTCTTCCATGGTCTTCACTTTCTCATTCATTGTACTGCGTCTCCTGGTGATGTCAAGTTTGTAACTGGCCGGTGTCTTTGCCATCTGCTGCTTCCACCAATAGTTCTCCACACTCTCTTGTCGAAGCATTTCAATGACGTCCGTTTCTGCCTCTGCTGGTGTTTCGACCCCTCCACTGCTTAAGCTCCTCTTCAGCCTCATGCTGTTTCTCTTCCGCCTCCTCCTTTCTTTTGCCAACATCCCTCGCTCCTCAAGCTGAACCTTCAGACGAGCTATTTCCTCTTGGAACTCACGAAGCAGAGCATCTTTAGGGTCCTCGTTTATCTTTGGCTTGTTTTTGATGTTCTTTGCTCGGTTGGCATACCTCAACGTGGTCACAGTCTCATCATAGTGACATAAAGCGGGTCCAATAGTGGCCACCATGACAGTTTTGGCGTTTCCTCCAAGGGAGTCTTGCAGCAGGCGAGTGAGCTTTGAATCTCGATAGGGGACGTGGGTACTTTTTTCATCCACTAAAGCTGATATGACATTCCCAAGAGCGGACAGAGACAAGTTAATTTTAGCGGCTTCTTTGAACCTTCGTCCCTGCACGCCTGTCTTGCTTTGCCTCTCACTCCCCGCCAGATCCACCATATTTAACTTTCCAACACGGATGTGTTCTTCTCCATCCATGCCCAGCTCACTACATTCGACAGTTATGATGAAAATGGCGTGTGATCTGGAGCTGCGTTCGTTCATTCTGGTGAAGGCAACAGATCTCGACTGGTTCCCCAAGTTCATAACATGCTCGATCTCCTTTATGTTTTTGGTCACCACGGATGAGAGATCTTTCACGTACACACCTACATCTGAATTCTCCTTCAGCTCCAGTTTCTTATTATTGTTCTTGCACAAGAGATCTCGTATGTCTTCTTGATAGATCTCAATATACGAGACTCTGACAAGATACTGTTGGTTCTTAGATCTGGAGATGTGTGTAAAGATGTGCTGAAATGAATTCGGGATGATGCCCCTCATCTCAGGATCTGCGGAAACACCTTCCATTGTGTACGTTTTGCCAGTCCCAGTTTGCCCATAAGCAAATATCGTCCCATTAAACCCGAGCAAAACAGACTCAACGATTGGCTTGCACGCATAGCCATACAACTCATTTTGTTTTGAACAGGTGTCATAAACCGCGTCGAACGTGAAGGACTTGGCGAGGCTTCCAGATATTTTGGGATTGCGTACACTCACCTGTCCCAGTCTGACGTCGACTTCCACAATTCTCGCTTGATGAGCCTCTTCTTCTTTCTTGTTCAAAGGGCGGCACCTCACTACCACCCTAACGGTCTCTGATCTCTTCCCGATCGACATGGACCGTGGTCGCAATAGGCTATTTCTCTTCAACATGTTTCTGATGGCAAAACGCTTTTCCGTTGTAAAATTACGTTCTGTTGTGCACAAGCGCTCGTGAGGAAATAAATCATGGCGTGCGTGTTCACACGCCTATAAATGCGCCTTTGATATCCGCAGGTGCTCATCCATCCTGAGAAAATGATGATACGGAACACATGTATCTGAATCCATCACGAAAGCCCGATTCACGCTCCGCATCCCTTCTGCTCCTGCTCCTGCTCCGGCGGCGGCGGCACACGCCCTGCTCATCACAGACAATAGCGCTCGGCGAGAGGTAGACGACACCAGCGGGTTTTCGCGTCGGGCGATGACGCATTTACTCAGCAGTGATTCAATCACTGCTTAAAGAAATTACGTTATTATAAATGTACACAATGACCTGGCGTTTTAAAAACAGTTTAGGGGAGTCAAAATGGTTTTACTGGAATAATTGTGTTTCTTTGTTTTGTGCTAACAGCGTTTAATAATTCAGTATTTTATGCATTTTTGATGTAATATATGCATTTATTTTTAGATTTTAGAAAAATGTGCAACTAGATGAATGTGTCAGAATGACATCTGTCTGTCTGTCTATCTATTCATCCATCCATCAAATTTGTTTGTTTGTCTGTGTATCAATGTCTATATATTTACCTGCGTATTCATCTGTCAATCAATTTATATCTGTCTGTCCTTCCATCCATCCATCTGCCTGCCTGCCTGCCTGCTNCATGACTATAAAAGCTTCTTTGACTTATGTCTGTTATTATCAATATGCGGATTAATCTGTCCTTCCATCCGTCTATGCATGAATGCCATCTTTCTTTCTGTCTGCCCATCCAGCCATCTCTGTCTGTCTGTCCGTCTGTTCAGTCGCGAATGGCCTACAATCTAGTGTTACTGTATCTCTGAGTCAAAACTTAGTTTGTGTAAATAATAATAATTAAGCCATTTTTTATAATGAGATAACTCAATGGTTCCCTTGTGACTGATGTGTCCCGGATGCGAGCGCACACACACACGCACACGCAACTACACACACACACGCACGCACACGCACGCACGCGCGCGCCTACAGTAATTTCCATTCCTTTCCACTGATTGATACTGTCACAGAGTCACTTTTATTGTTTAAACCCCTCCGTGTGTTCTCGCTAACCACGTGCTCCACCAAACCGTGGTGTTCAGCCAATGGGGCGCTCTGACCGGTTCCTGTGTGTCCGCTCCAGCTCAAAGCCTCAAACCGTGTGGAGAAGTTACCGGTCCGGGTGCAAAGCATCAAGTTTCGCACGACTTGCCTTTAACTCAACGGGCGTCTTATTTTTTCATCGGCTTGTGACTATAACGGTGACTCCGCATCGATGGACAGCTCCTGAAATGTCAGTGCGCTTTTCTTCAAAACCGAAGAAGGATGAATCTGAAGCCACTAACGACTTTTTGTGTTGTTTAAAAACTGCTATCGTCTAAGTTTTTCCGCATTAAAGTTCAAACATGGGTTTGGGAGCGAATCGTGTCCGCTTGTTATGCATGCTGACTCTCACGCTGGTGTTCTTTATCGTGGAAGTTGTAGTGAGCAGGATCACGGCATCCCTGGCGATGCTGTCAGATTCGTTTCACATGCTGTCGGACGTGATCGCCCTGCTGGTCGCCCTGGTCGCGGTGAGCTTTGCGGAATCTTCTCGCGTTACCAGTAAAAACACATACGGCTGGATCCGCGCAGAAGTGATGGGAGCGCTGGTCAACGCGGTGTTCCTGACCGCTCTGTGCTTCACTATTCTTCTGGAAGCCATTGAGCGCTACACGCTCCCGCACGCGATTGAGAATCCACGCGTGGTCATCTGGGTTGGCGTCGCTGGTCTCCTGGTGAACATTCTAGGGCTTTTTTTGTTCCACGGACACGCAGGGATCGGTGGACATGGACATTCCCACGGCGGACACTCTCACGCCGGACACGCGAGCAAGACAAAAGACAGAAATTATGGACAGAACACGACACAAGACGAAGTGCACAATCTCGTGATAAATAGTAACTTGTCGATTGGAGCAAAAACATCTGACCTACATGCAGGTAATCCTTAGTAATTGTGCTTTTTAAAAAGTTTGGATCGGTTTGAATTAGTTTGTTCTGTTTAAATGTCGAGAACCCGTTTGTTTAAAAAGAAAATACAATTGTCTTGTAATCTACAAGGAAAAAATTAACGTAATTTCAATAGCAGAATTGGCCCTGGAATTGAAAAAGGCTGTTTGAAAAGCAAATGTAAAGACCTTATCATTGTTAAAACAATAAAACTTTTTAAATTTTCAATTGTTAAAACGTGATGGCATATTGATTGTCCACCTTCAGCTCAGAGGTGCCAAGATTTCCACCAGACCCACGAGACCATGAAATGGAAATGAAGGGGGAAAATGAATGAAATTTGTACTTAGAAAATAAATAAGTGGAAGATCATTTGAGTCATTTGGGTCATTGAGTTCTGCAAATTCTTATATCTGTTTCTTTTGTTTTATCTAGGAGTGGTGTCTTTCATAATTTAAGAGCCAAACTTGACTAAGGAGATATCAATGAGTGGTGACTTGTCATCCAATTTCATTTAAACAATGTCTGCAATCGTTTTTCAGAAACCAGTTTGGAATGTTTGGCTCAAGATTTGTCACAGTGACTCTGAGCACAGAATGAAGATGATTGTCTGCAATCTGAGAACGTGACTCAGGTTTTGCTTCATGGTGAAATTTTGTTCAGAAATGTTTACATGTTTTACAAGCATAAAAAAGTCCTCTCTGGTTAAAACGCATTCTAATATTTCCACACAGGCATTGTTGATTCTTCTAAATAGACTACAATTATTAAATAAATGTGTTAATTAAGAAATAAAAGAGCAGCCACATATAACACATTCAAGGTTGGGCATCACTGTTCAATGATATCCACATAAATGCAATTTTTTGTGCTGTCACATTTTACAATCATCTAAAAGTGTTTTTCTTTTTCAGAAAGTTCGGTAGTCAAAATCTCCACCAAGAGCTCATTGGAGGATCTGGATCATGTTTCCGAAGCAGCTTCTCAACTGAACATGCGGGCAGTGTTTCTGCATGTGCTCGGTGATGCACTGGGTTCTGTCATTGTGGTAGTCAATGCCTTGATTTTCACTTTCGTGTGGAGACCATGCCACACCGACAAAATCTGTGTCAACCCTTGTCATAGCAGCCACTTGATGGAACACCAGCACGTGAACTCCACGATTGTGAGCTTCTCCAAACTCCCAGACCCCAGAACAGTCTCTGTAGCTGGACCATGCTGGGTGCTTTACCTGGACCCAACGTTGTGTATTATCATGGTGTCTATTTTACTCTACACAACTTTTCCTCTTTTGAAGGAGTCAGCTCTGATTCTTCTACAAACGGTACCCAAACAGATCAACATCCATAGGTTGAAAAGCAAACTTAGAAGCCTGGATGGTGTCATAGCTGTTCACGATTTGCATATCTGGCAGCTGGCAGGGAGTCGCATCATTGCTACCGCTCACATCAAGTGTGTGGATCCAACCTCCTACATGGACGTAGCCAAGCGCATTAAAGATTTCTTCCATGATGAAGGCATCCATTCAACTACTGTCCAGCCTGAGTTTTCCAGCCTTTCTGAAGATCTCGGTGACTCCCGTTGTGCTCTTTCCTGCCGAAGTCACTGCGTCTCTAAGCTCTGCTGTAATCCCCCCAAAAGAGCCAAGCAAGAATTGCAGGTTACTGAAGGAAAGTCCTGCAGGAACACTAAGCCTCACAGGCACGCTGCTGGCTGGGGTGATCTGACGGAAATAAAGGACACAGTTCACACAGAGATGGAGTCAACAGTTTAGTCAACACCTTGCCTTCAAAAGCTGGTTGATGCCCACTTGGAATGTGTTTAGTTTGGGAGGTTTCTTGATTGTATAGAATTCAATTCTGACACAGTGATGCCTAATCAGGGGATAATTGGACCCTTTGCTATACATTGACATACACTTTGTTGTGAATTTCACTTTAAAATTAAATATGGATGTAAACAAAACTAGTTGGAAAAAAAGTAAAAGAAATGTAAAGAGTTTTTCAAGGACAATTTTGAAGGTTGTGTCCGATTGAAATGTATTCTAATATGATTAGCCTTAGTCTTAGCCTCTTCTTTCAAAAGGACTGAAATCACTAAATAAGTGCAGCCACATGTAACACCGCCATGGTCTGGATGGCTCGTGGGCCGCAGGTTGGGCATTATTGTTTAAGAGAATTGGATTTACTGTAACCACCGACCAAATATTTTATTGAAACTGATCATGATTTTGCATATGCTAGGTGTTTTGGTAAATTCTGATTTGGGTAAAATTGAATCATCTTTTTAAGGAGCCTAGATTTTAAACATTACACAGTGGGTTCAATTAAGACTAATAAAATTTGTTATTACCAACAATTTGTTCAGTTGGGATACTGTATGTAGTGTTCTAAAGCCTTTTTAACTTATTTACTTTAAAATACAGTACAATAATATAGACATCACGCTGAGGTACAAACATATAACTTTTTTTCATTCCAGTGTCAGTTGGTTGTGGATTAGAATGAAATAGAATTATCGTTGTTGTATTTACTTACACAACAAATCTTCTTTCGGAATGTGAAGCGTGGAGTTGGCATGTCTCTGGTTTCAGAAACATTCAGAAAAATAATGCCGTAGAACAGTGTGAGTCAGAATGTAACTGTCCGTGTCTGTTCATCTGTCTGTGGTTCTGTAGTGAACACACACACATAGTATACACACAAACCCGGAGCAGTGGACTCCGTAAGCCGTGCCAGCTGGGCATCAAATAAGGTTCAGTATCTTCCTCAAATACACTTCAGTTATGGTACCAACTGCATTCCTGTGACCTTTTACTTGTAAGCGCAACTGGATTCAATAGCCTACAGCAGAGCGAATTTGTATTGAAAATGTATTTTTTATTTTTAATACGAAAAAATTGGTTTAGCAAGTAAACAAACAAAAAAAAAAAACAAGTAAAAAATATCATGTATGATGTACATTCAGAAAACATTGTTAAAAAAAAAAATCAATGATAATGAGAAATTATATTGAAATGATTTATTGCTATTTGACAGGGAGGTTATTGTGCATTTTTATTATGCCAGATCTAATATTTATGAATTTCAGCAGCATTCAGGTTAAATGTATATTATATCTGGTGCTTATACTGTATATATGTTAAACTATGTTAAACACACAATCCACGGTACAGGACTATCCTCGCATAATGACCACATACGTCTCCACGCACAGCTGTACAAACAGATCACGTCTTGAATGGACCTTGTAACCAACTCTGCTGCCGTGAGACAGCACACCACCGTTATCGTAAGTGGGTAATGAATAGTTTTCTACACTGACATAGCCATGCAGAGGATCAGGGGATGTTTGTTGTGAAACAACAGTATTGGGATCAGGGTGGGGAACACTTAATGAGAGCAGTGTGATGCAATCCGTAAAGCAGTGCATGGGGCTCTGTTTTAAAACAATAGAGAATAGTTCTTATTCAGTCAGTCTTCAAATCAAGAGGAGGCCTGACGCGTCTGCAACGCTTTATCAATTGACAGGGATAAAGACTTTTACGCTTTTAAGACCAAGTTAAACGCAGCTGAATTGTGAACATACACACACTTGATGTTATATCATAATGAGGTCCATATTATCCCTAAAAACTATTTGTTTCCTCACCCAAACTCCTACAATCAAAACATTCCCCTTCCCCACTTGCTTTACCATAATTCCAAGTGAAAGTCAAGTGTAACTAAAATAGTTCAGAAATTCCATCTTGACCCTCAAACACAGCTTTAAAGGTGTGAGCCCCCAGCCTTGGGCCATAGGTTTTCTCTTTGAAATAGAAAAACTTAAACATTCTTTATTAGCTTTTGAGGTTAAACTGATATACGTGTCAGCAGACACAAAACTAGAGTTGTGCTTAGTGCTAAAATTTAACATTGTGGCACTTCATGATTATTCATGAGTGGGTTTGTCAGGATGGCCACTATAGGAGCAGTGGCGACATTGGGTCATGTGGGGGTCAGTGTCTTGCTTAAGGACATTCAGTTGTACCACACACCAGACCGGGATTCGAACCTGCACCCGGAATTCGAACCCGGGATTCATGCCTTGGTGGCAGGTACAACTCCCTACCAATGGACCACAATTGTCCTTTTGGCCATATTCTCAAGCTCACTTCTCTTTATTCATTTATTTTTTTACATCCTTTTTTAACTGCCATCACTCTTAACTTGTTGCTTTATTACTGTAAAGATTGCTTAACTTTTATTGAACATTAAGCTCAGTAAAAAAGTATACACATGTTTAAAAAGTGTGTGTGTGTGTGTGTGTGTGTGTGTGTGTGTGTGTGTGTGACATTTTTTTTTAATCACAGCTAGTCCTTAAATACTAGGTTTTTATACTAAAGTGGAGCCTATTCTCTTCAATAGGTGTAAATACACTTCATAGTTTGTTAGGGTCAAATACAGGTAATTGTGAGTGTATCCACTGTCGGATGATTAAGGTTTAAAATTAAATTATACATTGTTTTGTTACATCATTGAGGTCAACCATAGAGGCCTGTTTTACTGATATAATGAGCTCCAGTCCTCTTAACTCCAGTGAAAAGGTCTCTATGGTGAACTTTGAAAATGTACCTTGTATGTTTTGCTAAAAAAGTTCATCATGTGAGAGTGGTCTCGAGTTCACAAGCCTCACAATGAAGCCAGTGTAACACAAGAATAAAATAGATTTTCTTTCTACAGAACCAGAGCAATGTTATATTGCACATAATTAAATCATAAAGTTGTATTTTTGATTTAGTTTGTCTTTTGGGGTTATTGAATCAAAGGCTGGTTGAAGTTGCTCAAGTACATTGAGTATAAAGCATTTGTGTGTTTTATTCTTTCTGTTTCCATCGTGTGGATATGTCTTATTACTTTTACAAAAACTGTAGATTTTATGCAATTTAAGGAAATTAATTACATGACAGATCATAACATGACAAAGGTTTTACCTACAATGAGGTAAACTTAAGATTTACTTTATTTTAGTTGTTTAATCGGCTGCATCGGGTGTTTTATTCGTTTGCAATGTGTGTAACGTCTTTTTATGTATCGTGTGTTTGTGGTTGGAGTTTTGTGGACGTTTTTATTCCCCAGCAAGTCGAAGTGAAGTGAAATATGGTCTCTTCCTCCTCCAGTTCCGGCGGCTGTCATTACACACGTTGACCTCCAAACATGGCCGGTGTACGAGCCCTTGGATCCCTTTCTAGACTCACAACGAGGAGATATAACCTTTTTTCAGGTATACTCGCAGATGTTTTAATACTCTCCCGTTAATCCAAATTATTTTATTTCGGCTTGAGTGACAAAACCTTTTAGAAATTAGCCATCGCGATGTGTGATTGCTGTAGCTTAGCGCGATTGCTAAGTAACTCATGATTAGCATTGCATGTTTGTGTGTGGTTGTAAGTTATATATGAAACATATTAGCGCGTGACTTATTTGCGCGTGCGACATAAGACGCGCGTTGACGAATGCTAATGCTAGTTTAAGATTTAACAGCGGCTTGGTGAGACGCGACAGTTCAAATCAATGAACTTGATGAGGTTGATGGTCACAAACCTGCCATTTTTGTTTTTTTAAGATCTAATTCAACCCCTTGAACAATCAGATGTTGTAGGGTTGACAAAATTCGTCCCACTCAAGAGTATTGCACGTTTATCTTTTTGAAAAGCCAACTTCGCTGGTACTCGAGTCGATCATGACCTATATTATAGCACTTCCGCATTTATTAAAAAACACAGATATTAGGTGATAGTAGTAGGGGTCTATGGGACGACCACCGTGGCTATAGTGGGGTTAATGGGAAAGTAGGGTAAAGTTCATCTGGTCTTGTGGCTGAAGCCTGACCTCTGCAGGCCTGTCTGCCTGATCCTCACCTGACCTTTACTGCTCAAGGCTGTTTTAGATCAGGTCTTTGTCGGTTTTCTAGTCTGTTGTGACTAGTAAAATCTAATAAACTATTTGCTTATTTTGCTATTAAAACTTTTTCCCACATTGAGGCCTTACTGTTCCAGACAGTCTTGCAGAAATGAAAATACATGCATCACATATGAATTTAAAGAAACAAGAGCAATATAAATTCAGTAGGATACATTAGAATGTCTTTATTAATGTAGAATAAAAATCCAACATCCATACAATAGTGACGTCCCGTATGTCGCACATTTGAGTTTACTTCATCTTGACTGAAAAAAATAACATACAATGCTAGGTATACTGTACATGTATGGACATGAATGGATATTTTCCAATGTAAACCAGCAGTGGGAGCACAAAGTCCTTTACATTCGCTTCAAGAAATGGACTAAATTTACGTATTCATGAGGTCACAGAACCTGCCAATCAGTGTAAGGGCAGGTTTTACACTGTGGGATGTGACTGAATGGGCAGTGACATAACCTGATGACGACTTCTTTCTAACCTAGGTTTTACTAAATTTGTTGTTTGTTTATTTTTAATATTGTATGCATTAATATCCACAAATTCCATCGCAAGCAAACCGAATCCACTGATTTCACTGACTACCTAAATTTTTTATTTCATTTCATTGTCGATGAGTGGAGTCACTGCTCATTCACTTTCATCCCACAGTGCAGTAGACCCTCCTCTTGTTGCTGATTGGCTGATTTCACCACCACGCAACTTAATTATATTGTGTAAATGCAATTGCAGATACAGTCTGCAACCTTGTTCGAATTTGGTATAGAAATGTGTTCCATTAACTGTTTTGTTGTTATATCAGAGATTTAAATTATTCATTTTCTATAACAATAATGAATGTTGTTTGTCAACGCAGGTGCCCACGGGAGGACATTCACAGTTGCTTCTTGCATGATGGGTAAATTGTTTTTTTATTTTTTATTGTGCTTGACCCCATTTTACCACTTATCAAATTAGTTTTAATTGTGGAATGTGGCAATATTGTAATTTTTTGATGAGTTTCACAGCTTTTTTATAAAATAAATGTAAA
>SOMO01000053.1:9240-27704 GCA_028128575.1 Paedocypris carbunculus | reverse complement strand
TGTCATCACTTTTTGGTGGTTCCTCGTCTCTACACGTGAACATCTTGAAACATGGGAGAACGTGTCTAGTTTCAGGAAACGTGCTAAGCATTGTGATGGAACAGTTTAAGACTAGCGTGACTGGCTCTCCCACATAGCTTCTTTTGAAATGGCATCATCTAGTGTTCTTTTTCAATTCTTGCTTCAGTCATCATTCGTTTTTTTTCTCTTGTGAATCAAAAGACATTAAGTGAACACGACAAAATTATATTTAGTAATAAGGCTGTGTCTTGTTTGGAAATATTTGGTAGCAGAAAATATTAGTTTAGTGTGTTACAGTGCATTTTTCTCTTAGTTACATTTTATTTTCAATTATAAAAAAATTATTTAAATGGCGTCTTTAAAAAACGTTTTAATGTTAATCATAAATTAATAATTTAAATAAATACCAAATACATGCCCCCCGTTTTAAATGAATTGTAGAAAAACAACATTAAAGTAGATTAATGAATGTGGAAATGTGTGGGATTTGTCATATAAAATTCTTTATGCATTTAAACAAGTTCAATATTCAGTCTCTTAATTCATTGTGTATAGGATAATCTGTTCATTTACATTTTTTACTATATTTGGCTCGCTGTGATTTAATTGTTAATAAAGGCAAGCATGAGCCGGGTGTGATCGCAGGGCAGAAGCAATAATGTCGGTAATAGGCTCTCGGTCTGCTCCTATTCAACTTCTCCCTCTATTTCCACTATCACTTCCCCCCACAGACCCTGCCAGACATGTAACAAGAGCTGCGTTATCACTCGTTCTTCTGTTTCCTGGAAACCTGACTGATGTTCTCTTCTTGTCTTCACAGATGCCTTTAATATTATCTCCCTGGAAAGCGTGAACAACTACTACAGGTCTGTGCGAGTATGACTGAACCATCTGGACAGGATATTCTGTGTGCACTTCAATTGACTCAATATCTCACCAGCGGAGCTTTTATAACCTTTTATCAAACTATAAGCTTTGGCTGTGCCACGTTTCTGTTTGACCAGTTTGTCCTGGTTGGGAATGACTTGTCCAGTCAGGCCCGTATATTCAAAACTGTCAGAATAGAATACTACTTGCAGCTCTAGCATCTAAATCTCAAACCAAAGCTGAAGCGCAAACAACTGGGAAAACTGACTTAAGTTCAACAGACTTAAAAGGCTTTAGAGTCAGTGAAATGGAGCTTCATTATCATTACAGACGTTGTAAAGCTAATTTCTTAAAGATGAAATTCTCACAATGGAAATAAATTGAACGTGNTTTTTGTGACAAATGCGTTTTCCATAAAATGACCATGGAAATTCACATGGCAACAAACTCTAAACAAACAAAAGATCAACTATCATGAAAATGAATAGTAATTCTTAAAAGATTCCGCAATGTAAATGTTTCATTGTGTCCATCTCTGAATGTTTAGAAAGTACTCGGCCAATCAGAAAGTCGGATCCTTCCACTACATCCACCAAACCCCCTTTGGAAACTACTCTTTTATCTGTGCGGATGCCACATTGATCCCTGGACCAAAGCGGCCATATAACTTCTTCGGGATTATAGATCAGGTAGGCAAACGTTAAATTCCACGGCGAATGTTACGCCGTGTGCTGATGTGAGCTCTTGTGTGGATGTTCTTCAGACTCAGATGGACTTGTTGGCGACGTACAGCGAGGAGAGCTTGAGCAGTAACGGCTCCGTCTGGTTTGGACATTACACCACATCCACCGTCATTTCCCCCTTCCCCGGAATCCGAGAGCTAATGAGGTTAATGTACAATAAATACAGTGGGATGTATGACCACGTCTAGTTTCCGTTCCTTCTACTCAGCCATTTAAGGCCCGATGCTATTTTTAAAAGCAATTATGTCTCTATAATAGACCAA
This sequence comes from Paedocypris carbunculus, assembly GCA_028128575.1. NCBI lineage: Eukaryota > Metazoa > Chordata > Actinopteri > Cypriniformes > Paedocypris > Paedocypris carbunculus. The sequence continues at coordinate 25,810 of SOMO01000053.1, read as the reverse complement.
TGTGAGAAGCCTTTACATTTTTAATGGCATGAGTGTTTGTAATGAACAGCAGGAGCCAAGTGGAACCAGTTGGATGAATTTAGTCCATTGAATTTTAAGCGTGATTCAAAAATGCAACGCTGGATGAAACTAAAATCTTCTTGTGTTCCAACAGTACAGCCGTGGTGTATTTGTGTGGGCACCTTCATACACTCGGAGGCTTCATGCCAGTTCTACACAGCCGACATCAAGGAGGCACGTTGGAGTTGGAGCTGGGAGATTGGATGGATAACCGCAGGTATCACTCGGCGAGTTGGGAACGCAGATTTGTAGCGCTTTTCGTTAGTCACACACTGTTCTATCTGGACGCAGGTTCAGGATATTGGCTTTCGATCATGACCTGCTTAGTTTCTCCGACATGACTTTTGAGGACTGGCCGGCCGTGCTGATCACCAATCCCAAAGACGCACAATATCTGCATCCGGGGGCGGAGCCTGTGGACAGAATCCGCAGATCTACGCACATCAGGTGTCTCTGTGTGTGTGTCCTCCTCGACCTTCAGGCTTCATATTCTCGTCTTTCGTGACTCTTCTCCGCATGCTGTCTTGTGCTTCAAAAATGGCCGTTTTTTAGGCCATCATGCTCATTGTGCGTTGACTTGTGTAGGATCCTTGTGTTTTCCGAATCACCCATCACGGCCGTGTATGTGAGTGTGGATGGCGTCCTGATGGGAAAAGCGTTGAGTGTAGAGGCTCCTCTATATGTATTGCCTTGGGATCCAGCATCATACGCCACTGGACTGCACACTATCAGTGTTAAAGCTGAGGTGGGTAAATTATTTACATACATTTGAAGTTTATGATATGGTGGAATGCGTCAAGATTTTGGATCTTGCACCAAGTAGAGCGCAAAAAAATTATGGAGCAATATTCTGGAACTGTATGTCTTTTATAGTTCACTTTAAGAGGTTCAGGGCGGAACCTGTCACCAGCAGGGGAGGGGCTAGCACAATATGGGCATGGCTAGATGTCCCCAGCCTTTGACTCTGAATGTTTCTTTTCGAATTCTAAATTAATTTGGATTCTGTGATTAAATTTAGAACTAGAAAAATATTATAAAAAAGCAATTTCTGCGATATAGTATATTATAAATGTAAAGACTAGTTTTTTAGGCACCACTTGAGCTGATATCTCCTTTTGTACCCACGCCAGGACTCGGCAGGACGCTCTAAAGTGCGTGAGCAGCAGTTTACACTGGAGGACGACCTCATACCCAGCTTTGGTTTTCTACAGTCCTTCATTCTCCTCACAGACCACTATATTTTGGTAAGGACATATTGTATTTAAAGCTTCAAACAGCTCTGGGGGGGGGGGGCAAAAATGAGAGAACTGCACAACAATTAATGTATTTGAAGATCTAATGAAAATGGAACCAGTGTCACCGAGATCAAGATGGATTAATGTTGGGAGCAATCACTAAGAATATAGATTTTTTTGAAAAAAAAAAAAAAAAAAAAAACCTGGGTTTTTTTACAAAGTATCTTAAAACAAAGTTAAGTTTAAAGTGTAATTCCTAAAAATACTGATTTCATGTTTTCTAGCCAACGCTCAGACAATAAACTTGCTTGTAGTTATGTATGGGTTGTTAACTTTTTTTTTTAACACAAGTTAATAATCTTATTGTACATTTTCGTAGAATTATAATTAGCAGCAATCATTTTTTCTTCTGGTTACTTTTTTTTTTGTCTGAGCCATGTGTGTGAGAGACAGAGGTGGCGTGAATGTGTGACAATAGTGTCATTGAGTGAGAAAGTGTGTGTGGGAAAAATGTGTTTAAGAGTAGAAAAGTGAGCGTTAAACTGAGTGTATATGTGTGACAAGTTGGAACAGAAAAGGAAAGTGAGGTGGTGTGTGTGTGTGTGTGTGAGTGAGTAGATAAGTGAGAGTTAAACTACTGTGTATGTTTGACAGAGTGGAAGAGTTTATGTGAGTGAGAGAGTGAGTGTGTGTGGAAGAGTAAGCGTGAGTTTACGTGAGAGAGTGGAAGAATAATCTGATCATGCTCTTTCCCAGGCGCGCATTGCTTTTGTGGCGATAGTGCTTCTAAACCTGGCTGGACTGGTGGGCTTCAGACTCCTGCGTGTGCCGTCTACCAAAGGTGAGTCCGCTCCGCCGTGTTCACTCTGTCGCACTCTGAACCATCACGTGACCTCATCAGGCCTGACCTCTCAAGCGTGGATGTCCTTGCATCTGGTCAGCAAGATCAACATCTTCTTCTACTCGCTGCTGCTCTTCAACATGTGTACGGCTTTAGGCAAGTACTCGTCAGCTAAGTCACGACCCGTGATGTAGGACCACCCTGAGTTTCTGTGTGCTTCTTCTCACCAGGACCCTGGTTCATTGGGCACGTAATTGACGGACACATCGGGGTCTGCTTCGCCTTTGGCATCTTTGTGGACGGCCATTTTCTGGAAGGCAGTCTGTCGTATGTGGTGGGAATCATACAGGTAATGCGAGACCACCGCGAGATTCCGATGTGACCCCATCAGCTTTGTCTCTCCAAAGGTGCTGTTCTTCAACATGCCTCTGACTTATTACCTCTGCTGGAGTCTCCACCACAGATGTCGCGGCAGCAGCTTCCGCTCGCACTTCTGCCGGCCCGGATGTCGTTGGCGGACCCTCGGGATGCATCTGGGAATGCTGGTGCTGCTGATCTGGCAGACTTATTCCTGCTACTTCCTCCTGGAAACCTACGGCCCGATGGCTTTCCTTCTTTCCCCTGTGCGCACCTGGGCACTGCTCTTGGGTCTGCTTCTGGTTTACAGGGCGTGGTGGGGACCACCGCCTCGTTTATCCAATGGAAGCAGCAGGCCATTGTGACGGCCGGTGGTCAGCCAATCCGTTCGCGTCTTAGTTGAAGTACAGCCACGGTTTATGGAGCAATGACTGCATCGCACATGGATGACGGAGCTTTCTAAACCTGGTTCACTTTCTCCTAGATTAGGAATAGTTAGTCGTCACCGTTCCCACTAGGCTGTGGGAATGTAACCAATCCTGCTGTCGTGAACCCAAACCAACGTCGACTTGAACATTTGTGGTTAAATCACACGCACTTGCCAAAAGTCACCTCACTCTTCTTGTTAAAAGCCGTGTAGGAAGGATGTTCTTGCACAAAACTGCCAGTCGTGTGTGTGTGTGTGTGTGAGAGCGGTCGAGTCACTGATGAGCTGGTTTCCAGGACACACACCTTCTCTTTGTTATATTTTTCTGAATAGGAATCACGCGTGCAGAAAAATGGACGTTTCCACAGAATAAATGCAACAGGATCTTCCAGGCCTCCGCGATGGAGTCCTTAAAAATGGTTTTTATCAGATTCACGTGCTAAACTAGCCTGATTGTATAAGTAAAGTGTGTTATATACGAGTAAGTACAAGGTATAAATTCCAATTTTTCTGAAAAATTTCACTACTGTTTAATTTTGGAAAAACGTTAAACACTTTCAGAAGCGCACAATTAACCACCAACCCAGTGACTTATCTGCCAAAGACACGAACCCAGATCAACCAATCACACCAGCCTAAGAACGTGAAGCAAACCAATCAGAATAGAATCTTCAGTTGCTGCGTGCCACATCTGACCAATCACAATCCAGGATTCTGGCCTGTTTCTGACATCTAGACTTGCCCATTTAACACTTTGTCTAGTGACTGTACATCAGGAAACCACTATATTTATAAAGATGAGCATGAATGTAAAGCGTTTGTTAATGCACTTGCGTCACAAAGGGCATTTTTAATTCGCACACTGCATTAACGGCCACTTGATAGTGCACTAATTATATAACGGACTGCAATCCGGGCGTAATCCTAATATAATTCATCACATAACGCGTGGAAACAGAATAACCGTGCCACATGTTTATTTATAGAAGATTCTTTAGTAGTTTGTTGTACTTGCAAAACACACAATGTGGGGACACAATGGTCTTTTTGGGGGTTGGAAGAAAGAAATCAGCTATTTTAAAGGAATTCGCTGCCATTTAGGTCTTTTTTGCCCCCCTGGTAAATCCACTTGAGGGGAAACAGAAAGAGCTGTGACAGTTTCTGGTGGATTCGGTTTGACCTGTGCTTTCCTGTGTTGTTGTCAGGTCACTCAAGGTCTCTGTCTCTCAGGAACGTAAAGACTTGAACAATAGGCTGCTGTGGTTCGTCTCTCAATGACCTGAATGTTATCTCAGAACGAGTTTGTTGCTGTTTTAGGACTTGTGTTCCTCATTTACTTTGTACGTGGTGATGTAGATTTGTGGTGAACTAATTGGACATTGAATGTTGGTTCTATTACCTGATTATGTGATTTATTTATTTTTTTTTACAATTATTTAAATGTGTTGTGTTTTAAAATGGAATCATTCACATTGTTGTTTTGTCAGATTGTTCTCTTGATTTTTGAAAAAGGAAGATGAATGGGAAAAGGAGGGAAAGCTCCAACTTTCTTTGTTTAGTTTGAAGTCTTTTATCAAATCAACTATTTAAACGAAAGAACTTTGATTTTATTTTTCATTTATCGCAAATTCCCTGTAAATCAGAATCACTTTGCAAGTGTTTTTGAGATCATTTATTTGACTGTGTTAATGTACAATAAAGTAAAATTATTTTATGTTGTGGCATTTCATCTTTGAAAACTTTTTTTTACATATTCTTCTGGATTTACAGCAACATTTTATCACAAAAACTCACATATTTACAGTTTCCATGTTTACCTTTAACTGTATAAGAAAAACATGTCTAAATAATTACAATTATAATTAACTGGATAAAAATGAATTCATTATATTAATTTTCTTGTGTTTAAAACAACTCCCTTTTGACAATAACTAGCTTTGTGTAGCTTTCACTCAAAGTGACAAGCGGTAGATTTCCGAGGACGGCTATTTACCGTAATCTACAGCGCTGGCACAGGGCATCTTCCTGATGGAGAGATCGGAGTCAGTCGGATATTTTGACAACTTGTTTACCTATGTTTCCCCCGGTCATCATGGAACAGAAGGCCTCTGAAACGTTTGTGGACAACAGAATTAAAATCAGCGTATTTATCTTGTGCAGTAGGTGGACATGATGCTCTCACCTCCCATATTTTCTATACCACATGCAACCGTTTCCAGTACCTGCCATGTAAAAAAAATGCAGGAAAGAATTTGAATTTTGAAATGACAGTTTTTTTTACACATTTTCTTTCAAAGTGCAATAATTTCTGTTGTGCAATAACAGTCTGTTACAGTCCCATGTCTGTCTGCCTATCTATCCATTTGTCTATCCATGTCTGTCTGTCTATTAATGTCTGACTGTCTATCCATTCATCCATCTACTCATCTATGTCTGTCTATCCATCTATTTGCTTCTCCATTCTTAACCATCCCTTTCTATCTACCTATCCATCTATCTCCTTAAAGAGCTTTATCTGTTTCATCTCACCTTTATCTCACCCGTCTTCACCAACTGACTGAGCAGAATCAGGCCTTCTTCATGTTTGTCCATATAGTTCAACACTACAAACCTCTCTCTTTGAAAGTAAAGACATTGTAATCTGACAAATCAGCATAAACTGCATTGCATGGTTGATTAAACGGAACCTCTTCTACCTTGTGATGTCATTGCGCTGCAACGCAGCTTGGGTTTCCTCGTTGAGGGGTGGTGGGTACGGCACATCCTTGTTGTACTGAGAGATTTGGCCACATAGAATCACATGACCACCAGGATTCATCTGCAGACAACACAAGTTGCTCCTAACTCAACCGATCACATTCTGCCACACAGTTTCCACTCTACCTGTGAAATGACAGCATCACTGATGGGACCCCCAACATTGTCAAAGTATATATCGATTCCATTGGGGCAGTTCTTCCTCAGTGCTGAGCTGATGTCTTCTTTTTTGTAGTTTATAGCTGCTGTAAAAGCCAATTCCATTACCAAGGTCAGGCATTTCTGATCGGAACCGCAAATCCCTACGACTCTCTCACAACCATCCAATCTCGCAATCTTGATGAACAGAAGAAACAAATTTATGTCCATGAGATGCATGAGAAAGTGCAAGTCAAGTGAATGAAATTGTCAACTTGATGGATGGAAATTGAAAATCAAGGTCAATTTTACATGCTTGACAGGCCTTGTCACATTGGCTCCCTGTTAAGTTCCTGTTATAAGAAATAGTGTGAATGGGTGGGTGGTTTGATGGATGATAGATACCTGTCCAGCAACTGACCCACAGGCTCCAGCTGCCCCACTGATGACCATTGTCTGGTGGGTTCCTGGAGTCACATGACCCATCTCCTTAACACCTAGAAGAGCAGTGAGGCCTGGCATGCCCACCGACCCAAGAACATATGACAGGCGTCCGTCTACCATCTCAGGATCAATCTGGGAGAATTACTTCATCACGTTCGGCACAAGCAAGTGGTCCAGATAAGTAAACGGCCTGGAGAAACTGCACAAACCTTTTGTAAAGTGTTTCCATCCATTACATCGTAGGTTTGCCAAAGCCAGTTGAAGGAGGTGACATAAGTGCCCTCAGATAGTTTATTGTTGTTGCTCGCTTCCACTACACCAACTCCACCCCCATCCACACTCTCATCTAATCTCCATGGCAACAGGTAGTCAGCACCAGTATCATCGTTCATGCGACAGCGCTGCATTGAGATAGGATTAACTAACATTACTAGAAAGTCAGTGTTTTTTTTACATGTAGAACAATAAGTGATTTTTTTTTATACGGTAAAATGGTCTGTTAAATAATTTTGGTCTAATAAATATAAAAACAATTCAAGCCTCTAGTTGATTTTGAGGGCAGGTCATGGCTTTAGTGGAGTTTGCATGTTCTCTCCGTGCTTGTGTTATTTCCTCCAGGTCTCCAGTTTCTTTCCACAGTCCATAAACATCAATTACAAGTGAAATGGCTTTGGATAATTTCCCATATATGTCAGTGAGTGTGCGTCAGAATGTCAGAAAGTGTGTCTGTCTTTTCGCCATACATACATATAAAATATTTATACATCATTAAGGATAATAATTACATCTATAACAATACATTTAAACATTCAGTCTATGAAGATAGGGGGCGGGGTCAGAAAAAGTAAATAAAAGGTCACTTAAAAAAGCAGAAATGGACAAAACTCTGGTTTTCTATGGGAAAAAAAAAAAATTGTGGAAAAAAAAGCGCAGAGATCGTCTCACCATGTACGGGTCAACTGAGAGATAAAGTGTCCGAACCAGCACCTGACCTTCGCCAAGCTCAGTGCTTTTCATCCTTTCCTCAACACGGAAATTTTCAGGAACCGGAGCACCGTTCCTTCCTGTTTATATAACATAAAAACGCTTTATTAGACAAGTAAAACAAAACTACAATTCGTCACGACTGTCTTTAACAATTACAGCCCTAATAATGTAGGATATATTACATTTAAGATCCCCAATGGTTAAGACCTAGGCGATTTCACTGATATGGTTGATTTACCTGGACGAGATTGCAACACAACTCTTTTAATCTTCAACATTTTCTCGCCCTTTGGATAAAACTGCTCAATATTTAATGAGTACACAAGCAAAACACTCTCTCGTGGGTCGTTTAGCGTTGCATGATTTACTTCCGGAAATGTCACGTGTTGACGATGCTCTGCACAGATTGGTGGTTTGCCAGTTAAAAGCCCCATTTATTATGTCTTGGCGAGTTTTTGTTATGGAGGGGCTTCCATGTGACTCGTTTCTTTCAAACAGTTGCAAAGAATAATTTTTGTGTTTTTTTCTTATTTTTATTTTATTTTCGACAGACCGAAAAAAAGGATTTAGATCGGCATTTATAAGATTGCAACATGCTGGTTTTCGACAAGACGTCTAAAACATATCTAGAGGGAAATAAAAAAAACACAACAATTAAGCATCAAAACCAAAGTGTTAATCGCGTAAACGTACTCGTGAAAGGCATCTGATACACAAAATACGTACCTTATTTTTTAATCTCCAAAACAAGATTGCGGTATATATTATGATATAGTTGCGTGTGATTAACATTGACAAGTTTAATGGCAAATATCTTTTGGCCTTGAGATGAGAATTTTATCATTTTTAACTTTTTTTACGGGTTCAGTCCATTTCTTTTATGTGTATTAATTGTAACTCCATAAAAGCATCAGAAACAAAAAAAAGCATGAAATCAATAATGTAAAGAAATTAAAATAGAACATATGCATGTACAGCGGAACCATAGAAGAAACAAAATAACCTGTGATTATTTTTTTATTTTTTTTGCTTTCTCTGTTTAATAACATGTCAATTGAACTTTATAAAAATATACGTATACAATTATACTTTATTTACTATACAATAAACTTTGAACAAACGTTTAATAACATAAAAGAGCAAACTTTTTATAATGTACAAACTATTCGGATGTACCTTTTTCTCTAGTTTTTGTGCATTTGCTGTTGTAAACATTTATTATGGAATACGCAGTGATTTGTTGCGCTTTATTTCATTCCCCCAAAGCGCGTGCAGTTTGCGGAGGGTGGCGCTCGCGCTGCCAACGAGGAAGTGACGCTGCAGACAAGGGCTTAAAGTTTTTTCCCCCTTTTCATGAAAGCAACACGAAAAGATCTCAATTACTGGAGCCACGTCCCGAGCGTTGTTTAAGGTAACGTAACACGTAACGGGTTATTTCTTTGTATCCTCGTTTGGCACAAATCTGTTTATACTTGTAAACCATCTACCCATTATGAGTTTGCCAATAGACTGGGGAAAAAAGAGAAAAAAACCCAGTCGAATTTGCTCGCGTGTTCTGAAGGAAACAACCAGGTGTGTTTAACACTCATAGCTCAACGTGACGAAAAATTCTTTATCTGAAATAATGAATTTTGCACAAACGGGGTTTGTATTCCGAACAAATAACAATGAGATGCAACAAGCGCGTGCTGTTCAACAGTAACGCTGCAACAATTTTATTCCGATCGCTTCTTTTGTTGTCATTTACGTTGGAACCCGTGATGGTTCTGGCGCAGCTCGCGTCGCCTCTATACCTGCATCATGATGGCTCGTGTTACTGTTGTGCAACGTTTGCTGGTGTTGCAACAACTGTGTGATAAACGTGTCCGCCTTCCCCCAAAGCCACTGCAAAAGTCAACGCAATCACAGTTTCCGATTCACACCGTGTCGTTTCCCAAACCGGATCGGGTCGCACGGAGTCGCGCGGTGGGGTCTCGCGTGGAATCGCTCACGCGGCGCGCTCGTGTGTGGAATCGACGCGTTTGCGATGAATAATGCACTGGAGCGACATCCATACCGTCTGCAAACACGGCGATCCATTAAAAGAGCTTGGCTGGCCCCGCGTGTGTGGCAGCTTTGCGCTTTATTTTAAGGCACAGGAGAAAGAGCAAACACTGACATGATGAGGCCTTTGGGTGTCTCCTTACTCCCGGCAGCACATGCTCGATCATGTCCCCGCTGAGGAACTTTTGCGCGTGAGCCGGCAGAAGCGCTTCGGGTTAGAGGCGTTAAACGGAACGGTCCGCTCCGAAATGATGATGACGCGACGAGTCCCCGACCTTATTATTGCCTAACGACTTGGACCGGCATGTTGCGTTTGTGAACATCTGGATGTGATGAAAGTTTTAGTGTGTTTCGGTTGAGCGCGGTCTTCTCGTGTGTACAGACATGACCTGAAACTGAAAGCGACGTTTTATCTTGAAAAATGCAAACTGTGTTTATCCTTTTGAATTTGCTAAAAGGAAAAAGTATAAGATATAGGTGGAAAGAAATGCATTGCCGTTTTAAAGTGAGTTTGTATAAAGTATGCATACATGTATACAGTACCTTTATATGTACAGTATATTTAAAGTAAAGTGAGTGGTTTTGTCAATATAGCCATTAGGAACCTATTGAAATTATACTTTGCATTTACTCACCAGTGAAGTCACACACACACACACACACACACACACACACACACACACACACNACGTTGATACTTAAGCTTGTACGTACATGGATGCTTGTGGATTTACATGCTAAGTTCTAGTACCTGTCAAGTGTGGCGTTTTATATTTGGAGGAAGACAATGTCTCCGAGACATTACTTTCATTAAAAGACAATTAAACTTAATGTGCTTTTGTGCTAAACTAAATGTCTCAAAAAGCAACAATTTATCAGAAAAACACTGTTGTGTCCAGCAAATGTGCTATGGATTAAATCATGCACGAAACACTCTAGAAATCTCTAGACTCGGAAACCGTACATCACTAGCGTGCACACAAAGAACAGGCAACGATAAAGACTGGGAAAGCCGACTTTAAATACAATACCAAGTTAACAGTTAACAAGGGTAACATTTGAACAGAATCCAAACTTATGATTAAACTATGAATCTAAATGAAAATCTGGAAAAACTCTCCATAGCTGTATGCCTACTGTGAAATTAACACGTCGAAATGGGTGCGAAAATGTATTTTTTAGAAGCTTTCAGATGGAAACCTAGACAAGACCAGAGTTATTTGTGCAATGCAGAAGTTTTACTGAAATTCTTTCAGTCTCAAGGACAATTTAAACACAAAAAAAATCCCATAACAAATGCAGAACTTTACTGTTTGCTAATTAGACTCATTCAAAGATTAATCTAGAATAATTCCAAGATCACAATGAGATTAATCCAGATAAAAAAAATGCTCAATGACCCACCGTATGTGTGTGGTCTTTGTCTATAATTTTTTTTTTATTTGTTAAGTATCCAATATTGCAAATGCATATGTCACACTACTATTGTTGTTTTCACATTAAAGACGCCTCTGTTTCCTTGTAATGATTCTTGTAATGAATTTACAGCATGGGGGTTGGGTAGTGTAGTTTTACCCCCGAAGCTCATATTACTAAATAGTTACACTAATACAACAGCCCATGCTCTCTGTAATCCAAACAACTGTGCGTCTATCAGCTCGTTACAGAACTTCCCAGAAGTCTGTCTGTAGCCGCTTGTGAGTGGCCTTGTGAGATGTTTGACTTTAAGCAGGTGTGGGATGGGTCTGTTTTGTTGCGTGTAGTTTTTCTACAGTGACGGAATTTCCCGCATGGCCTGTGCGCTTGCTGTAATTTACAGCGCCCCGCGTGGTCGGGGAAAAGCCTTATATGGTTGCGGAAGTGGGTGTGGCCAACGAGACAGTAAGGGATCACAAGACTTCAGCAGAAAGAGAATGTGTTGTTCATGCTGCATGTACCAGTAAACCACACGGTTCTGTCCGCTTTTATTCGCACATATCTGCAATAAAAAGCAGCGTGCAGCTGTTTTGTGAATAGCCTCGCCATTTTGTAACGGAAACCTCCATGTTTGAGACAGGATCTACCTCTAGAGTTGAATATCACAGGCGTGAGGTCAGCGTTGCATGACTCAATCGCAGATAATCATGCAGTGGATTCGCTCGGCTTGCATCGGACTTTCACTTCTCACGGCCACTTGAGAACAGACACGGTAAGGATCTGTCTCTCTTGGACGACTTAATTATGTAACGATGTTTTCGGTTGTGAATTCTGCAGCTCAACTTGGCGATTGACATCAGTTGCGCGAGTTTTTGCACAACCCCTCAGCGTGTAATTGGAATAAAAACAAAAGTGGCGCGTGCAGCGGTCCACCGGAGTTTAAAAGGCACGAGGCGCGCGGGGTGGGGGGCAGTTATCACTTTTATTATTTTCGCTGCTCGCTGTGTATTGTTGTCTCACTTTGTGGCGATGTAACACGGAATTAGTGACTGGATAATCCCCTTTTTGCAACAAAGGACTTGTGGTAAAGCGCTGAGCTGGCTGCACTAGCAAGGGGGTCCGGGAAGGGCACTGGTGTAGTATGCGAACATTCGGACCGTGTCTCGACCCCCCGTCGAGCTGTCTACACCGTGGCATCTTGAGGGGTCGTTGGTGCTTCGACGCGCCCGGACGCGCAGCGGGCGTCCTCGCGTCACGCGGCGATCCACGGAGTGTCAGCGACTTGTTTGTTTTAAAGTGTCGTGCTTTAAACCAAGCGTCGATTCTCGTCGAGCCACTTCAGAGCTTTTAGTCGCTCTCTCTTTTTTCCTCTCAAGGCTACAGCAAACGTGAACGCTGACTGATGCGCACCATCTCCATTACGCGGTTGAATTTAGGTCATGCAGAACAACTCTTAGGTGATATTACCTGACAGCTTTCTTTAAACTTCCAGAGGTTTGGAAGCTGTGTGCGCTGTTTAACACGTGCCCTGCCACCCAAACGACTTGTAGATGTGTTTTGTTTTGGTATTTACACATAAAGCGGTCTTCAGCAACTGAGCGCCTCAACCTTCGGATCTTTTCTGCATTAGTCCGTAGTTTAATTTAAGAACAAGGTACGATTAGGTAACCGCACTTGACATTACAAGCCTATTAAACTCAACACCTCGTCAACCGCTCAGCGATAGTCGTGTAGCGATCGCGCGTGTTACGTATTGTTTTGTTGACGTAATGCGTTTAACGCGTGCGATTATTATTGCTTTTCAAGCGGTCGATGTTGCGAGCAGCGTGGCACGGTGGCGTAGTGAGTATCGTCCGTGTAGTGTATGCGTGTTTTGCTGCCTGGATTGGTTTCGCTGGGATTGGCTCCAGCTCCACGTGACCCAGAAAAGGAAAATCGTGTGTTGCGGACAGAATGACGATGCACCACTGTACAGGAGCTTTGCAGACATTGTGTAAAATCCATACATTGTTTTGTATGAATGTCAACTCGGTTCATAACAAGAAACTTTCTTTACATGTTGTTGGTTTGTCATCAACATCATATACTATTGCTATACAGTACATTACATCTTGTGCTGTAAAATTCTCTGCAAGTCACCAACGCTTGTTCTGGTTCCTTGCTGGATGTTTTAGTGATTGTTGCTCGATCTCATCTCTCACTGGAATTCCATGTGACAGAAGAGTATTGTTTTAGGAATGTTTGGCTTACCTAACATTTTGCATTGTGTCAGGATTGTTTCCAACACAAAAGAAGCATCTCTACTTGTGGTTTGAGTGTCGCTGTTGCTTTTATTAGACACAAGCGCAACGTTCAGTTTAATGCTACGAAAAAACTGGCCTATTTAATCCAGATGTTTTGACTGCGGATAAAAACATCTTGTTCTGCTAACTTGTCGTCTTTGACATTGGAGAAATGACTAGAGTAGTTTTTATGTAGGACAGCAGAAATGGCTTAGTCAGAAGTAAATCACAACAGCAGAAAGTCTGTTACAGTGATTGTGTTGTGAGGGATTAAAAATGATTTTGAATACAAATGCATTGTCTAATTGTTGTGGGGTTTAACACATTAAAATTAGTGGATGTTGTACAAAGACATAATTAAAACTTAGAATTAGCAGCTTGTATGTGCATAGTATATTTATTTATTTATAAATACATATACAATACGTATATTGAAGTGTGTGTGTTTGTGGAGGTGGTTATACATTTTTTTTTAATCTAGATTAATCTCACTTTAATCTTTGAATTTATATTTCATTAGAATTTACTTGTTTTTGTAGTGGTAGTTTGGAATACTTGCATTGAGTGCACTTGTTTAGAAAGTTTTTCAAACACATATTAGTTCAATACGTCTGAACATGCTCTGTAAATAAGGAGCAAGCAAATGCAAATTCTGATGTTATAAATGACTTCCAGCATGGTTATTCCCCTTCAGTGTGAAACTAGGATGGTGCATTTCCACTGTCTCTGTGGAGTTACGAGCGCACCGCACCACTCACTTTTCAAACTTTCAGTATTTATCACACAGTCGCACACAACAGAAAACCACTCTGCATTCTCGCATGTGTGTTTAGCCGGTTGCTAGGATTATTCTTTTACTGATTGTGCATTCTTCACACAGTCAACCTGCAACTTTATTAACTTTCTACAAGCTTTTGTGCATTTTCATCTGAAGCTGCTGCTGCTGCCTACAAACTCTTAATTCTGCTTTTTCTACGTCTTTTCTGTAGTGCGCCATTCATGAAATAGCTGAAACTGGCATTTCTACTGGGCCCCCCAGTCAACACACACACACGCACACACACACACACACATTCAACTTCAAACACATATTTCAAAAACTAACCATGGTTTGTTTAACACTATTTGCAGGAATTCACCCACTAGTGAGCAACAAGAACGATAAGAGGATTCGACTCCATTTGACATCTTGAGAAGAAGGACAGGAAGGAAATGAAAAGCCAATGGATCACAGTAACGGCATCATCACTGCAGAGATGCTGCAGTTTCTGCTTTTAAAGTGTACCAGTATTCCTACCATGTTGCGTAGGTTTGGATGACCGTCAGTTTCCACCGAGTATTATTCTCATTTTGTTTTACTGTAAAGGACTTTAAACAGTTTGGGGGTCAGAAACCTTGGGTCCTTTGTAACTCCCCCAGTATTTCATATTCATGAAAGTCATGAACTTGCAGCCTCAACAGAAAGCAAACACAAAGAGGACAGGGAAACGCATCACTTTCTTTAAAGATCAGGGCGTGGCAATGAAAGAGGCCTCTCAGCATACAGAGGCCTCCGCATACTATGGCATCGGGGTCCCGCCCCCTGGACCAGGCACCAACGAATCCGGATTAGTGGAAAGCTCCAATGCCGACGCACCACATCTGTACCACAATTCGGTTATTTTCAGTCCCGAGAAGGGTGGCGATCAGACTCGTGGACATTACCAACAAACCATGCCCATGAAATGGACACACCAAGATTCGTCACTGCCGCTCCAACAGAGGCCTAACACTTGGTCGCAGGACATGTCGAATTGGCCACAGAATTTCAACTCATACTCGGGACCCACTCGGCAATCCCACGAGGGCGTTACAGTGCAGCCGCAGCCTGAGCCGCCAAAACAAGGGGTTAATGTGAGTGGAGATAACTTAAGGGAAATGACCAAAACTGTCCGGAACCTGGACTGGGATCAGCAGCAAACCTTTCAGCAGACACCGAAGGCTGGGATGTTGAATCCCCAGCCACATGGACCGAACGCCGCCGGGAATTCTGTGCTCCAACCCTTCCAGTTGGCTTTCGGCCAGCAGAAACAAGTGGCCGGCTACTATCAAGTGGTTCAGGGCAATCGAACCTTACCGAATTTAAACTACAGCATGCAAGCCAATCCCCAGCATCAGCTTCATCTGCAGGAACAGAAGGCGCAGATGCAAAGACAGATGATGCTCCAACAACAGCAGCAGCAGCAGCTGGAGCAGCAGATACGACAACACTCGCAGCAGCAACATCAGCATCAGGTTCTTCAGCATCACAAACAGTCGCGGCAAATATTACAAGCACAGATGCAGCAGATCCAGCAGCTCAAATCTGAACCGCCTCATGAGAATCGACCTGGAGTAGAAAGCTACCCTGACGCCCAGAAGCCACCTGCCTTGACACTTGATCGCCACCAGACTTCCATTGCGGGCCAGTCACGAGAGACGACGGATCCTTTATCCACCACAGCTCAGGACTCTATTTCACACCCTTCTGCATCCCTTCCTCAGAGTGTGGAAAGCCAACAACCCGGGCCACGGAGATCACGGCGGGTTTCTAAAGAGGGTGGAGGCCGGGCCTCGGACTCTTTCACCATGCCGGCAGCTCATTCTAGTTCCCAGAATGGTGGTTCTGAAGCCAATCCAGCAGAAGCCATCAGAGCTGCTCCGACCGGGGTGATCCAGAGCACACGACGGAAAAGGAGAGGATCGCAGGAAGTCAACCTAGAGACTTTGGCCCAGAAAGCTTCGGAAAGAGNTGTGCTTGACCCCATTTTACCACTTATCAAATTAGTTTTAATTGTGGAATGTGGCAATATTGTAATTTTTTGATGAGTTTCACAGCCTTTGAAAAAAAAAAATGTAAAATATTTTTTTATATAGTGGTTTCTTCTCAAATGTGATGTGTATAAACTTCTCATTCTGTTTCAATCCTCCTTTAGCTCGTACACACGTTAACTATGAGATCAAGGGAGATGTAGCTGTGGTCCGCATGAATGACCCCAGCTCAAAGGTACAGGTTTGCTCCATACCAACGTTCCGTTCTCCAGTGCTGGTGGATCACAATCTTCAAAAATTCTTTTTTTTCCCCCAGGTCAACACACTTTCAGTTAAAATGCAGGAAGATTTAACAGAAGTGATGAATGAGATCTGGGCAAACAATGCTGTTCAGAGCGCCGTTCTGATTTCATCCAAACCTGGCTGCTTTATCGCCGGGGCCGACGTCAAGTTCGTGACATATTTGCTTAAAACGGGTTTTCTTGTCTGCTCATGTTTTTATGTTTGTCTCCTGCTTATGTGTTTAGCATGATCCAAGCGTGTAAGAGCCCAGAGGAGGTCACTGCTCTGGCTCAAGAAGGCCAGAAGATGTTTGAGAAAATCGAGAAGTCTCCCAAACCTATTGTTGCCGCCATTAATGGATCCTGCCTAGGCGGAGGTTTAGAGGTACTGGCTGTCTGTCTCCCAGTCGATTTATTTTTCTGTGCTTTTATGCACAAAACGTACAACTTGTTTGTCTGTTGTCTTGTGCAAAAGATCGGTGTGTCTTGCAAAAACTTTTCAGTCACTTTTT
>SOMO01000052.1:734261-753237 GCA_028128575.1 Paedocypris carbunculus | reverse complement strand
TGATGATGATGATGATGAGAGAGAGTTGTGCTGCTGTGTGTGACATACAGAAATGTCAGTGTAGAGAGATTTCCCATAGAGACGCAGATACTCCTGTCTGATGTCCAACATGTCCACCTCTGAGCGAGACACCATGATGCGGATCAGAGTCCGGTCTTTAGTTCCAGCACCCTGCGTGCACACAAACACACACAATTTCACTCAAATTTCATTGATTGTGTNGTGTGTGTGTGTGTCATAAAGCTTGAACTTCGTGTCATTCCTCAGTCATTTTCCGGCCACTTTTCGCGGCAGCGGGTTTTTTTAAGGGCCTCCCTCAGCCCCGACATACAGATCACACTTCTGATGACGGTTTATATGATACTAAAATGACTGCGGAATGGAAGAACACGCAATTAAAGCTTGTGAACAACATTTCTGTCATTATCTGTAATACATTCAGATCGACAAATCACATTGTGACAGATGGCAAAACCTGAATGTACATTCCGTTAGTCAATCTGGTTCACGTCCTTTACGATAATTCACAAACATGAAAAACCATGATGAAAATAAAACTTTCCTGGAGAAAAAAGTACAGTTAGAACTTGTTCTGTTTGCTTTAGCTGATCGTAGAGCATCAATTGGAATGTTGGACTATAGGTCAAGTGATGAAAGAAAAAAAAAAAAAAAAAAATCAAGCAACCAACACACAGAGTCCAGGGCTGAGGGAGGACCACGCCCGCTTTACGCGATATGCAGCTCTCTGTTTGTCTGATGCGTGATGCTCTTTGGTTTCAAACGCACAACATAATCAGATTTTTTTTTTTTTTACATTTTCTAGTAATGTTTAAAATAGTTCAAATTTAAATTCAAGAAAGTCAGTGTCCTAAACACAGAACATTTTACGCCTTCTCATTTGGTGTTGACCAGAAGTAAAAAAGCAATTTTTTTTTTGTTAAAAACGATAACCGTAAACAGCTAAACAGGTAACAGTCTTAAGCTCTTCTTGAGACTAGAGCCTCATTTGGTGCGCTTCAAAAACATGGAAGAAATCAACAGAGAACAAAATAAAAAGTACAGTACTAGAATAATAGCACTCAGAAAACTGGACAGTAAAAGTCCAAAGCACAGGATTTACGCGGGATGACATTCACTGGTTCACGGGACTGAATATGGTCTGGCGTCGTCTTCACCCAGGACGTTTCTGTGGTGAAGAAGCTGGAGCTGGATGAGTAGATCTCACTAGAGAAGCTCTGAAACACATTCACTGCTGCGTTAGAATCATCACAAACACGTGCCACTGAAACTCAAAACTCAAACTGAACATCAGCGGCACTACGCCAGTGTGGGGTGTCTTGAAATGTCATCATGGAGAAAGCGAATCCAAAGGGCAGAACAGGAGGTGGAGACAGAGTCCACCATCATCCTTCACTTCATGATGTCAGACAAGGTATGTGACACTAAAGCCTGTGATTGTGTGTAACGGTTGCCAATCGCTGTCTAAACTGTGACGTGGCAAAACTTGTGCACATTTTGTTTATAGAAAAGGCAAATATCACAGAAAGACAGCATGCAAAACTCAAGGTCAACGACGTGTTGATGTAAATCTATTGATTAGTGTTTTCCTATGATTACTCTCAATTAGAAAGAGATCACTGGATCAGCTCTGCACCTAAATCAAACCTTCTAATGTCACGTTCTTTTCCAGATGTTTGCCAATTTAAGCTTTTTTCTGTTTCTAGTCACTTCAGGAAGTGAAGCATATGAAGATCACACATATAGAGCTGATTCCACTTTTGGTGATGTCTCCCAGTGTGACAGGCGTTCTAAAGGTCAGGGAATATCTCTACAATTGGGTCTGAGAGATCAGATGTCACACAGGACCATCACAGAAGTCTTTGAAGATGTATTTCTCTCCATTTCTCAGCCCCTCAGCATCAACAACTTCAGTCTTTCCTTGGACTTCAGCAGGGAATGAGGGTCATGATGGACGTTTATGTTTCAGGCTTCTGGACTCAAGCCGTCACTGACAAACACTTGCAGACTGTGGCAGTGTTGAACATCTGGCCTTCTGCATGAAATCAGTGATTTTCATTCCTAACGTCCAGAATTTGAGAGTTGGATCTCAAAACAAAGGACAAGACCCAAATGGAATGAAATTGGTTTCATTATCATACACATTTACAAATTAAGAAAGGCTAATTATATTAGCGGTATTTACATTCTTAACCACACACAATATGAAATTTAGTCAAATTCTTAACCGTTCGTTGACCTGATATTCCAGTTACAGACAAACTCTTCACAATGCTTTCTGAGGACACTGACCATAGGGTGTATGGCGTCGACTTTGTTCTTTGGTCTAGATTGAGATTGCTCTATAGCGATATAATTTTATAGGTCTAAAATTGCTCTATATATTGTACAGTGTAGACCAGGCATGGGCAAACTAAGGCCCGGGGGCCACACGCCAGGTAAATGTTTTAATCCAGCCCGCTGAACTTGTAAAAATAAATATTATTTTTTCCAAAATTTAGATATTTTGTTGTAAATCTTCTTAATTTTGATTTGACATTAAAGCATTTATTTGCCTCCATATCCCAAGATGTGTATTTTTTCTCCAGTGAGGTGAGGTTGCCAAAGCACTCCATCAATCTGCTCCTTTGTCAATAGCTAGAACCCATTCTGGCCCGCAAATTAAAGTTTGCCCAACGCTGGTGTAGACCATCTTTATGGGCATTTTGAAAATTTTAAATGAATTCCAGGCCAATTATTCCTGAGGTGTGGAAGGTGATACTGACCGCCTCCATCTCCCCGTCCTTTCTTGCCCCATTTTAAATCTTTCAACTCAAATTGAAATACATTTCAGCAGGATGTCTATTTAGAGTGGTGTATCATGAGAAATGATGTTCATGCTAAGAGCTCAAACACAGGCAAACCACAGGCACGCACATGCAGGGCGATCAATCCGGAGCTGCTTTGCTTTCACACCGNAGAGAGAGAGAGAGAGAGAGAGAGAGAGAGTGAGTCAATGTTCAAGCAAAGACGGTGATCACCATGCTGAATACAGGAAAAAGACTTTTATTCAGTGGAAGAAAGTGGATCAGTAGAGAGTGAAACAGCAGCTTAGAGTTACATCAGTCCAGAATACGTTTCTCTCAGTGTTACATCCAATGATACAAATGATACAATTTCTCAGAAACTGTGTGTTTGGACGGATTCGTGACACTTGTGATTGAACGTATTTGACTTCCAGTGTTTCCGTGTGACCCAGTAATACACATCTCACTCTGTTCCAAGATGTTTGCTTGTAAGATGTCACTTGTAAGACTGAAGCAGTGATGGATGGGTGAGTCAGTTCTGGACGAGCCTCTGAGATCACAAATACTGCCCCATTCAAACATCACACCACTATAATTCAACATATACAGCAAGAAAACGACACTGACTCTTCCACTTTGAACTCATTTAACTTGTAGAAAATAACAATCAAACTGTCTCGACTGAAACATACTTTCTGCTTGGTTTAGTTTTATCCTTATTTTGTTGAAACTTTATTGCTAATTGAGAGCGCTGTTAAATTTTGGGGGTTGAAATGAGATTAAAACTAAAATGCATATACAGTTTAATTTTTAATTACATATTTTGAAATGTTCAAAATATAATTATAGATTCAAATAATAAATGAAGAAATACAATAATTTATCTATTTCCATGCATCCATTTTCTCAACCACAGATTCCATTTCTGGTGTGCATGGAGCCAATCACAGTGTCTTTGGGCCTAGCGGCAAGACACACCCTCTGGACTGGTGGACAACCAATCACAGAGCATCTCACACCTTATCACACACAGCACTCACACCTTTGGGCAATAGGCATATAAAAAAAAAAATATATAAATATTAAAGTCGAAGAAGCATAATATAATTACAAATTGACTAAAATGACAAGATATTTACAATAGAAAAAATACTGATTAATGCAAATTCACTAAAGTTTAGAATGAGAAGCATGACTGGCTAAGAATCGTAAGTCAGTGTTTGGTCCTCAGGGGCTCGAAGCTGCTGACCCCTAGGCAAAGTGCAATGATTTGTGGGATAAAGCAAGACAAAGAATCTCGTGTGGAGGAAAAGCATTGTTCTTGCGAGTTCTACAAGTGTATTTCAATTACAAAACAATGATTTATGCAGAGTAAAAAAATAAAGTCCAGAATTTGTGTTGGAGAAGAAAGTCCGCAGGGGAGATTTTACAGAGGAACGTACTTCTGCTTGTCCCGGCTCCGGCTGCGGCCTGGCCGAGCAGACGAGGGGATGGACAGAGCTGATGGGCTCTTTTTCCCAGGACAGGTGGAAGAGGAATTGGTGGAGTGGACAGACAGGTTGGCGCGGGTCTGACCAGCATTGTGGTCAAACTGCATCAGACAGAAGATGAGATCTGTAGGCACCAGGTTGAAGTTGTATGGAGGGTTTGTGATGACGTACCTGACGAGACACAATAGATCTGTTCGAATTTGGAATAAGCATGAGATTGCAACATAATAATCAAAAATTGTCTTGGGACCAAAACAACACAACGCAAGAGTAAACGACTCTCTCAGTGCACTTGACAGTGTATCACACACAGTATGTACTTCACAAATACAGTTTGTGCTCTTCTAGGAAGACTCACCGTTTGGTACACTGGCTGGGCGAACACAGATGTGCGTCTCTCAAGCGATAGATTCCAAAGCACAGCATGTTGTATGTTTTTAATGCTTTACAGAATAAATCCCCATAACATCCGCCGTCCTGAAAACACAAACGCACTGAGTGTAACACTACAGCACAAAAACACCGTGTGTGTGTGTGTGTGTGTGTGTGTGTGTGTGTGTGTGTGTGTGTGTTGGTTCTGCTGTTGGCGACATATTTAATATGAGATTAAATAACATTTTATTCAGGATCAAATACGTTTTTGTGGTGCTCCCCAAAGATCAATGCTTGGTTCGATACTCATTCACCTACTTGACCTTGTTGATGGCACACAGTTTTTCATTCTGATTTTTCAACTTTCTAGTCAAACTGAAGAAAGTTTCTGAAGTTTCTGATAAGAGAACTAAATCTCTCCTCTCACAAAATGTTACATTACACTTTTGTTTTCTCACCCCAAGGTCAGCGAAGGGACCGTCATACAGTGCTAGCTGAGCCACGCGACACCGGTCCCGGTTAGCTAGTGTCTGTGGTGTGCTGTAGCCTCCACGTAGAGCGTTCTCCTCCGCTAGCAGCCCCTCCAGCTCCGGAGTTGCTCCTCCTGTCACCAGAGTCCGGATCAATGTCAGGATGTTGTCGTTGAAGTATGTCTACCAGAAAGAGCGAGAGCATTAGAGAATAAATGATGGCATCGGGGGAGAGAGTGATGAGGTCATACGGCGCTCATAAGAGAGTCGAGGACGCTGACGGCGAAGGCTGTTCCACAGGCAAAGGGTTGAGTAAGATACAGCTCTGTGTCTGGATCGTCATCGTCATCCTGGTCCAGAAACTGTACGTTTGAGTCGTTAACTACAAAGAGAGCACATCCCATCATCTTTTCCATTGCATGTCTGGTTCTCTGTTTCTTTTACCCTTACCAGCCACATGTCTATCCCACATCTGTCTCACCCCACCCGTCTTACCCTCATCACGCTTCTTCTCAAGTCTTACCCAGCTCAGTGATCATGGGGATGTTGGTTCCACTGCTCTTGTCCTGACTCAGTGAAACCAGCGGCAGTAGTTTGTCTGGTTTAGCTAGAAGATTTGAACCAGAGCAGCACTTACAGTACATTCTTAAGTCCTCACGACAATGTAACGAGCGCGTTGGCCTGAGCTGTTTCTGTGGAACTCACCCAAGTCGCAGGTGATGGGGATGTTTGCTGTGGTGCTGATGGAGGCCTGGCGCAGGAGGCTGTGTACGGGACTGTTGTCCGGGGAGGTACGCTCCAGTCCCGGAGGAGTGAAACCTGCAGAAAACAATTACATGCATGTACTTTTATAGCCCTGTTAGATACACAAGGCTGCTGTAAATGAATATAAATAAACACATCTTAAAACAAATGAAGAAACTGCATGTTGTTGTATTTTGACATAAGATTTACTCTAATTTCACAGAAGGATGCCTATCCTAGTGGATTAAATTGTGTCTGTTACAAGAATGACTTTTGGATGGAAAGATCTAAGGAAATGTTCTTTTATCTGCCGAGAATGGTTTGCAACGATCTTTAAAAACGCAATAGATCAACGACAAAACAACACAGCAGCTTCAAAGCCAATGAAAATATTCTCCGGAAACAAGACTGTTACACACAATGCCTCTATAGAATTCTCGATTTCACACTTTGCCTGGAAATCTAGAGTCAATAGACTGAGATAATCATTAGACTGAAAAAATAAGAGATAACATATTAAATTGTTGAATGATTAGTAATTTATTTTCTTTCTTTACTTAATTGGCTGATGATTTTATCAGGAGTGAATTACAGAATAAGCACATACAATTTAGTGTCTTGCACAAGGACACTTTAGTTGTTCCATCTGGTCCAGGATGCCAACCGTTTAAGTAGAGTGTTTCAAATTGTGAAGTATTTTAATGAAGTACTGGGAATGTAGAAGTGTAGAGAAATAATTTTGTATTCTATGCATGATACACTACTACAGCATCATCTCACCCTGAGAGTTGGCCTGCAGGAGGCCGATGCTGTCATCGAACTGCATGGACTTGATGTTGAGCGAGGCCAGGATACACTCCTTGTCCTGCAGCGAGGCGTCGTCAATGTTGTTCTGATTGGCTGACAAGATGACACACATGTCACACAGGTTGATGTTGACGGCTCTCAGGTCAGCTCGACTCAGAGGAGTCCCCTGAAGAGAGAGAGGAGAGGGAGAGTGTGTGAGAAGCAGATTGAGTTTGCGTGTGTTATATTTGTGTGGGTGTGAGAGAATGTGAGGGTGTGCCAAAAAGAGGAAGTGAGTTTGTAAGAGATAAAAAGAGGGTGTTTCTTGTGTGTGTGAGTGATTATGTCAAAGAGTGAATATGCATTTTTGTCTGCGTGAATGTGTGAGTGTGTGTTTTTATGTGAAAGAGAAGCATAGGTTGTATTTGTGAGTTTGTGTGAGAGATACAGCAGACAGTTAAGTTTAAGGGAGAGATTACAACTGAGAGAAAGTGTGGGAGATGTGGTGTGTATGTGTGTGTGCGTGAGAAACAGAATGTGTACGTGTTTGTAAGAGAAACATAGTGTATGTTGAGAGTACAAGAAATGGAGACGTAAGAGTGAGAGAGACAGAGTGTGTGTGTTTGCGAGAGAGAGAGAGAGAGAGAGAGATAGAGAGATGAGAAAGTGATGCATCACTCACAGGCAGGATTGAAACTTTAGGGAAGTTGTGAAGCGTCTCCCACTCTCTCTTGAGATATTCCAGAGAGCCGACGAACACAATGGGCTTCAGTTCGTGATAGTGGAAGTTACTGGCCCTCAGCGGCATCACCAGGTTCCTCAGACCAATCAGAGCCGACTTCACATCGCCGAATATGCACACCACCACATGCCCGCTGAGAACCGTCATCGCCGCCTCGCTCCTCGTCTGAGAAAACAATACCCACAAAACACTTTATATTATATAATATTTTTATATAATATAAAGTAAAATCTCCCACAAACACACTCTGGTCTTACAATGACACACCGGTTTCTCTCATGAGCTACGAGTTACGAGTGACTGAACCTACTCAGTAGATTGTTGGTGTGTTATTATGTTATAGTGTTTTATCATAAATAGCAAATCCTGTTGAAAATAAAGTAGGATTTAAGACTAAAGCATTTACAAGCAGAAATATTTATGTGTGTAGGAAAAATATCTCAGGTTGGAAGATTATTAACAAAAGTAATATTATCCAATCATTAGGCAATGAATAGATGAATTAGATCTCTCCTGTCATGACCTTGGCCAATCAGCTCGCAGGGCAGCACGGGTCCTGTAGAATCCGAGCCCTGTCTTACACTACGTTTTCTTGTTGTGTATGTGGTCTGGCATAGAAACGTTATACCAGCCATACCAGAAGAACTTTTTCAATGTCTTTCGATGGGCACCAGTGGAACATTCCAGTTGAGTCGTATTTCTTGATGTTCTCATCCATCGTCTCCATCTGATCTCGAGCAGAAACGAGAAGAGCGTCGTGTCTGAAACACACAACGTCATCAGTCATGACACATCATCTGAACCTTTACATCTCAGAAGCGGTGTGACCTACAGGAACTGGGTGAGAACATTTTTATTGCAAAAAAGAGATACTAACTTCTAATGTGTCTCATGATTACAGCAAAAAAAAAGAGACAATCGTACCGAGTTATTTTGGGCGAGCAGATGGGTGAGTTCCTCATTCCTCCATCACGCTGCTTCTTCTTGGGCGAGAGATTGGAGTGATGCTCTTCTTCCACCACTGAAAGACAAAACGGTATCAGACACCACACACTGACACACACACTGAAACACTACTAAATCACATCTAGCAGGAGAACACACAAGGGACGGATCAGTGACTTACTTGATTTGATGTATCCATTATAGTTACTTTTAGCTGGGGAAATGCAAAAACAGAAGTGTGAAGAGTGTGAATAAATGTTAAGCTGTGTATTTCTTACACTATAATGAGTCAGTCCAACACCCTTCCATAATTTCTGTGAAAGACACGTGAGGAAACACCAAATTTTTTTTAAGAGAAAGTCTCTGAAGGTTTCTCTGAATCTTTATTTAAATGAAGGTTTTTATTTTTCAGAGAAAATCTCTGAGTTACAAAGAGTTAAACAAGAACTTCACTGTGGTTTATCACACTAGTCACAGATATCTCACACAATTCAAAGCGCTGAATCAGCAAACAGAGACGAGGTTAAACATCAGGCTGACATCACGTCTGACTGTAGACAAGACGGATAAAAGGTTGTCGACTTCAGGAGATCAGTGACCGCTCTCCGCTGAATATAAACAGCTCACCTAGTCGCTTAACAGTAGCTTTATCACCAAGAAAGCTGCACTTCCTGAAGAAGTATGAGGAAATCATGCTACAGAGAGCATCTTGAGCAGCTTCAGTGGGCCACTAGGCACCATATCAAAATCGAAATTCTTCCTTTAACCCATCATGTGACGTTATACACACACAAAAACCAGTAGCAGTGGGCAGCACTGGAGGACTGAACCTGTTCGGTGGGTTCCACAACTGAGAGTTCTTGGTCAACGCACCTTGAGGCTGCCCACTGCTCCTGGCTTGTGTGTGTTCACTGTTCGGATGGGTCAAATGCAGAGTTGAAATTGCCCACTGAAGTATTAATAAAGTTTCAAGCATTATTATTATAATAATTTTTTTTATTGACAAACATAAAACCTCTTAATGGGGTTCTTACTGCAATGATTTCTCTTGGTTCCTAGAAATCAACCCAAATAGTTCATTTGTAACATGAATCTTGTTGCTGATGGAGGGATGATGGGAAACATGCTCATGCAGCAGGCTAAAGACAGCAGTCACTACTCACAACACCAGACTATCAGAGCGCATAAAGAGAGAAGAAAGACGCTGTCAACCAAACGCAAAGTCAAACACAGTAAATTAGAGAAGAGAGGATCTATGAATCTATCTGTCTGACATCTTATGCCTTCCTTCCTTCATTCAGACTTCCTGTAAAGGTGTGACAGCTTTGAAACTAAAGCTGACACACATTTGAAACAATCACTGTAATACAGATATCGTTATTCATCACAGTCACTTTGATACAGATACCGTTATTAATCACAGATTGTTTGTTGTACAATATCTATACTATACATAAATAAAGTGTGTATTGCATTGTGTAATTTGTGTTTATTCTGGCATTCATTGCGGAGAAGCAATGTAAGATTTTCATCCTACATAGAAACTTGTACAGATTACAAAAAAAAAGGCTTTGAACAAAAAGAAGCATCCAGACTTACTCCGTTTGCAACCGCACTTCTTGATGCGTTTTGGGTCTGTGATGTCATCGTGACAGGCTTTACAGTAGAAGAGCGCCCTGGGAAAACAGCAGAGCATCATGTGTCGTGTCACGCTGATGTCGGCCACTTGCACTCCTTACCTCTTCACCTCTTTGGCATCACTGGCGATGAAGAATCCCAGCGTCCCCTCCTGCATCTTCACCTGATTCCCGGGGTTGATGAGCGTGCTAGAAAACATGAGCAAAGAGCGTCACAGAGCGGCCGGTGTCACGCGGCTCCAGGCGTCGCACCTGCTCTCACGCTGGTCCGACTTCAGCTCGATGGCAATGAGAAGCAGCTTCAGCTTAACGTAGCACAGTCTGCAGAGAAACACAGGTATTCACCACTGACCACCGCAGGACATGGAGAAATGAAGATGGTTATGATGATAATACAAACACCAGAAACAGGAAGCACATCATTTAGGTCATTATAAAAAGCCTGTGACTCCATGAATACAGAATTTTTAGTTGTCCAAAGATGTTCCAGTGACAATGCTCATCGCAGTATGAAGACGTAATTTATTTTTACTTTACAGATTTAAAGATCATAGAAAAGGTAAAGATGAAGTTTTCTATTGTTTTAAACCTTGCACCACATGCAGAATGGGGTATTTGTCTGTGAACTAATTAACTATTTGTATTATACATCGGTACATGTTAATTCCCTTTATGTGTAATATTTAACAGATTTTCCACTAGAGTATCCACGTGTTTGAGATGTGTGTGTGTTTGTGTGCTTGTGTACAGTGTGTAGGTGAGTGAGTCTGTGTGTGTGGGAGCAGACACTTACTCACACACGGTGGGGAAGGACAAACCCACAAAGGCACTGGACAAATACTCAGTGTACATCTCATTAGCCACGCCCTCCAGATAATACTTCTGCCACGTGTCCTCCTCAATCTGCGGCACAGCAC
Source organism: Paedocypris carbunculus (assembly GCA_028128575.1). Classification (NCBI taxonomy): domain Eukaryota; kingdom Metazoa; phylum Chordata; class Actinopteri; order Cypriniformes; genus Paedocypris; species Paedocypris carbunculus. Next base: position 742,330 of record SOMO01000052.1, on the reverse strand, counting down.
ACAACATGGACTGTCACCTATCACTCTTCCTAAACAGCAGGTGTTTATTTCATAACTGTGAACAACCTTTGACAAGATATTTTTGTACATTTTGGATTTTTATAATTATTGAAAAAAGGTTGTGAATTGGTTAACTATATTTTTCAATTGAAACAATAGCGCAACAAGTAGACAAAACAACTCGCTAAATACAAATATTTCTGCAAAAATTGTGACTTTATGCTTTTTAGGAATTTCAGAACTGTGACAGATTTATTTTTTGTCAGTGATTATTGTGGTGTCAGTAGTCAAACAGTCGCAACAATGCTCAATCCCTGAATATAACCCCTAATGCATTAAACAAGAATTTTAAAATAAGTCCTAATGCAAAAGCAAACTAACGTAACTTCTAAGAAGCAATGGAAGGAAATGACTTGTTTAAGTGAGAAGAGCCGAACCGACCCTGATGTAGGATCTCATGGAGAAGAGGTTTGCCAACATGGTGGACAGACCCTGTGCCAGGCAGCTCTGAGCAATAAAGCCCAGCTTCAGCTCGGCCAGGCAGATTGCATCATCTCCTTCCTTCCAGTTCCAGCTCGGGATGTTGAGAAGATGAGCCTGAACACAGCAAAGTTTAAACACACACACACACACGTCATGCACGTGCACACACACACCCTTTACCTTATTGTGATACTGTAGCATCTGCGTGATGATGCGAATCTTTGGATGATAGTTCTTTATGGATATCACTCTACAAGCACAAGCAGGTGAAGAATACGGTGAACATATCAAAATATGTGTACGTATATAAGCCACAATGACCCGCTGCTCTAAACAGGAAGTGAGCGACTCCACACACCTCATGATGTTGGAGGCATCTTCTGCATCTGGATCAGCGCAGTACTTGTTAGCTAAGATCAGACAGGCATCAGCTGACTCGATCTGTGCACACACACACACACACACACACACACACACACACACACACACACAAGCTTCCGTGTTCTTATTAATAAATACAGTACTATTCATAAAAACATGTAACAATTCGCTTTGTGTGTATAACTTCAATGGATGATTCAAATTCTTGGTATGCTTTATATACAGTACTTTTCTTTTCTATGTGAAGAACAGTTTTCTTTACTGTAATTTAAGCCTATGCACAAAAAGTGTAAAGCTTTCCTGGAGTCCAAGAAAGTGCCCAAACAGATTTTAAGAGATAGTGACATGATTGTCTTCTGAATACTAACATGAGTAAAGATAATTCTGTGCTTTTGACAGCTTTCCAGGAATGCTACAGAATATAAACATTAAGTATTGAATAAGATAAAAACCACATTAACCTAAAAATGTACCAGTTTCAAATTAACTGTGTGAATAAAACACTAACATTGTATCGGCAGCTCGAATGAAAAAAATAATTGTAGTTCGGACCAACAAAACCTCATTTGCGTCACAGACACAGATGACAGAGGGAATTGGGGGCAATACCTTGACTCGAGCAAGATCATGCGGGTTCAGAACAGAGCCCTGGTAGAACTCCACCTGCGTGAAGTGTCTCTTGAACAAGGCTTCCAGCTCAAGATTAGGGGAAATACTGAAACACAAGCCAGAATGCCATCAGCTGCTGGTGCACAGCCGCCTGCCGTCTGAGCCCTACTCACTTATGGAGAAAAACAATTTCTACATTGACATCATCCCTGTCCTTGTGCAGGAAGTCTTTAAGAAAGTTGGAGACACTCTCCAGCGTGATGTGACCACAGACGACTATGTGCCTGAGAACCAGAGAAACGAGAAGATTGTGTGTCTGACAACATGATAAAAAAACAAGCTAGAACAATAAAATTGTTCACATACAAAACGGCCTTCAATGTAAAGACTTCTGTAATACCGTGTTTACGCAAATATAAGCACCCCATTTTTCTAATTTTAGATCAAAAACTTGAGGAGTTATATATGCGCAATAATTTTGTTAATTATGAACAAATATACTGTGCTACATTTAGTAGTAAAATCTAACTTTACTAATATCACCCATTATTTAAGTAAAAGAGTCACAAGTTAGGTTCGTTAAAATAATTTTAAAAAATTATTGTTAAGGTAAGTATAGAAATATGCAGAATTTTAGGTTTCTGGAAAGTCAGAACACCAAGAAATTAAGAAGGTGCTTATGTTCGCTTATTTATGGTATTTTTATTTTGTGCCTGAAAAAAATCTTTTATTTTTATCTTGCCGTAAATACGGAAATCCTGCAATACACATTACATTTAAAGACACACATTAGAACTAAAAATGCTTTCTACTGGGCAAATCATCCCCAGATAATGTGTTCTAAATTAATTAAAGCTAACAATTTATATTGAGTCACCAGGTGAGATAATTTGAATTTTCTACATTTTTCACAATCTCACTTTTTTTTAAATATATATATAATAAATAATATATATAAGGCTCTTGTTTCAATTTCATGAAACAATGTTCTAAGAAATTATTACTATAAAACAGTATCCACATAAATTATTCAAAATTATTTCCGAAATTGCAGCTCCGGTACAATCTACAGGCAGAAGGAGAATTGCTTTCTTAATAAATTAATTTATGTGAAGGAAAACACATTGTGTCTGTTGAATTGTTTATCCTGACAAACAGAATCACCGTCATCATCTGAAGAAAAAAAAACCCTAGAACATTTTTACAACATTTTTGTGAAAACATTTTGTTAAATAAATGCCACATACCCATGAAAGTGCGATTTTAATTCACAAACAACGATACACAAAAAAAGCGTGGCACAAACCAGCAAAGCGATGGACGACCCACGAAACACAAGCAATGAGGTGATCTGTTACCTCTGACATCACAGGAAATAGAATCACAGTTACTTCCTGTCATGTGGGAATGTGACCTGCTGTGCTCGAACCTGTGGAGTAAGAACCTGTTTAATGATGAGATGTTCCAGCTTAGACTTACTTTCTTCCCCGTGTCGAGTTATAACTCCCTCCGTATTTCTTCCGATTAAGGATGAGAGCAGCGATTTCAGGCACGTAGCGAGCAAACATGGCCTACATGCATGGAACACAGAGAGAGAGACAGGCATGCAGGTGGGCAGACTGCGGCGGGCGAGCGAGCGAGTGGGCGAGCAAGCACATCCCGCTGTACTTACTTTCTCCCATTCACTGCACTATAGGAACCACCATATTTCTTGCGGTTTCCTATTAACTCTATGATTTCAGGAACATAGCTGGCGAACATGGCCTGGAGGAAGAGGCAGGAGATTCACAAACAAGAGGGTTAAAGGAAAAGTTCAGCCATCTCTCTCTCGCCTCACAAACCCATTCAAACCTCAAGGTCAAGTGATGGTGGAAGCCTAGGTTTAAATTCACGTCAGGAAGAGCCCTAAAAATGATGCTACACTTTAAAACGATACCTTGTCAGTCGTAAATTGATTTTGTTTTCTTATGTATATCACGAGAATCGTTTTCTTGACGTGTATCAAATGCTTTGTCTTTACTGATCTTCTTAGCAAAGAACCGCATTGCATCTCAATGGAGCTGGGCTGAATGTCAAGCCATCTAGATCGAGAAGGACGAGATTGAGGTCTGAGTTTAAGGCAATTTCTGTGTGGAGTTTGCATGTTCTTCTCATGATTGCACATGTTACATCTGGGTCTCCAGTTTCTACCCACAGTACAAAAACACGCATTTCATGTGAATTGGCCTTGGAATATAGAGACCATAGGGGATTGTGTGTGTCTTGTATCCTACTCTGTGAATGGTTGGCCACCAATCAAGAGTGTGTGTCCAGACCTGGCCCAGAAATGGAATAATAGATGTATGGATGAAGTCATTACACAGTTAGAGATCATAGTACAGGTTTGAAGAGTCATCAGATGTCAACAGATGAATTTGAAGCTTCAACAAACATGATACAAAATGTGGTTGGACAAGATTAAAGTGTTGTCAGGTGAGTTAAAAGCATGAGAGCTGGAAGAGTCGCAAGTGTCATCAAAGGGCGGTCTGAAGCATCGTCATACAGGTTTCAACAGGAAACCATCTGATGACGTCATCAGATAATCTGAATGATTCTGACGGGTTTGTGCAGCATCAGAGAGAGAGATGAAGATTCGCTGTGATTTCTTGAGCTGAGAAGTGATGCTGAGGTGTGTATGTGGATGAGGGTCATGTGCTTGTGTTCTCGCAGGTTAAATCTTTACAATGGATGTTTGAGGGCAGAGAAAACACACATGGACTTGTTCTGCAGCCATCAGAGGGAAGCGATGGTGAAGAGGAGGAGGAAGAACTATGAAGGCCATGTTCACATCAGACCACAGAATAACACCAACAGCATCCTCAGTCCAAACACAAAGCTTGAACGCTATCCTGTGAGCTAGCGTAGGATAGTAAATTATGATAACATTCTGTATTGTAATAAGTTACTGTAAGATAGCGACTACATGTCATTATCATTACCGTCGCTGAGACTGACTGATCGATCCGCACCAAACATCGACTCATCTGTGTTGTAACGTATGTTCATAGTCTTTTGTTGCACTTTGTGACAAACGGTGAAGCATCACCAACTTCCACTGTAGTAAAATGGTTTGATGTGCTTGATTAATATAAAACTTTCAAATTCACTGATAAGCGCGTGGAAATAGGGGAAGTTGTCTGAACTGAGGCGACTGTTGTGTTGTGAAAACCGCATGATTCTCATGAAATTCTCCAGGGATTTTGAGATTCTCAAATCCCTGGCTTCTTCTCCATGATGGTTTCTCTCAACACGTGGCATGAAATCAACCACAGAATGTTAAGATTATCTAAAAAAGCAAAACTGGAGAAGCAAGTAGATGCCAAAGGGCATCATGGGAATGTGTTGGACTTTTACCAGTCCTCCGAGAATGAAGAAGACCATGAAGAGGCGACCAAGGGTGGTCTTAGCGCAGACGTCTCCGTAGCCCACAGTGGACATGGTCACCATCAGTAAATATACACACTCCCAGTAGGAAAGTGGCTGGGAATTCTGGAAGTTTTCCCAGGGATCCCCAGAGTTTTCCACCTGAAAACACAATGAAGAAAGTTGGGTTCCCTGGGCTCCACAGGATAAAGTTTACCTGCGTTACAACTCACCAGGTGGATGAAGCCTGCGGCCGTCAGCCATGTGCTGATGAAGATGGAGCACAGGTTCACCAGCTTTATAGAGTTACTGTAAAAACCAACACATCACTGTTCTGAAGATTCATTTCACAAAATTTCCTTCATCCCTGTGCGTGTGTATAGAAATTATTAATTCAGCTTAATTGCACATCTAGGAAAAGATTTACACACACACACACACACACACACACACACACACACACAGATAATGCCTTATCAAATCTAAATGTATCTAATTCAATTATGATAACTGATAACTATATTATCATTAAAATAACTAATACAACAACATAAACAATGTAATATTTTCTACTCTTATATACACATCAGATAATACTTTATCATATATTTTTTATATTCACAGTTTATACACATAATATTTACAGTATACTGTACAATATGCATTTACAGAAATATACTGTATAAACTATACCATATATCGTTTCTATACCATATATTGTGTTTCTTAAGCAGTTTCTCACCTTGTTTTTAGGATGTTGAGAAACTGTAGAATTTCAGAAAACTGGATGAGACGGAGTGCTCGCAGAAACCTCAATCCTGTGCACACACACACACACACACACACACACACACACACACATCAGTACAAATACATACACAACAAAAAGCTTTTCATCACAAAAGCTTCACAGAAGGCTCAAACCTAGCACCTTTCACGAGTCCGTCCATGTTCAATAACAACAGACACACACAACCATACACACCTGAGCGGTGTGTGTCCGTACTCATCTTGCTAAAGTTTAAAATCTGACCTGCATTCGTGACGTAAAGCATCACAGTCACCAGAATTACAGCAGAATTAAGCTAACATGTGACTAAAGAGAAGAGAGGAACGCACACAAACAAACATACATGAACACACACACACACACACTAGAAAAAAGTCCAAGTTCAAGTACTGAACATTTGTAAGGCGCTTTTCACAGTTTTAACTGTCTCAAAAAACAAAACAAAACAAAACAAAACAAAACAAAAATAAATCACACACATGACATTCACACGCAGCACATAAACTCTCTCAGTCATACACACACACACACACACACACACGCACATACTCACAGACACATGCCTCAAGTAAAAAAAAAACCCTCATATGTTTAGTTCCGCTACATATTGTGAGTAGATTTGTATTTGACTTACACATACAAAAATTGGTTCATTAGTTTGAATAACCCTACATGCACTTGGAGCTTAAAGGGAAAGCATGAAGAAAAACTGAAATGTCTACTGGTTTCAGCTTGGCCATCGTGGCCTAACATCCTTCTCACTGTTCAGTCACGTCATTTTATGTTTTAAATATCAATACAATAATGTTGCTGTTGCTGACATTAAAACCATCCGCCAAACAAAGTAAAAAAAAAGTAGAAGTTGAAAAGGTAGAAATGAGAAAAGTAAGAAAGAAACAATATGTAAAGAAGTAGAAGTTGAAAAGGTAGAAATGAGAAAAGTAAGAAAGAAACAATATGTAAAGAAAATGGATGTCAAACAGTATATCACTAGTTAACATGTTTGACTAGTTAACCAACGGACAGATGCAAGAAGTTATTTTATAGTTCAATGCATTGCTGCCTTCAAGTGAATAAATAAAATCATTACACGAAACTATAGAAATAAAACTTTAAAGTGAAAGCTATGACCCTTACGTGCCTCAAGATGGCGATATAGCATCTTGTCAAGTTTTACCATAACTCTTAAAATGGTTATTACCGACTCAGGTGTTTTACATCTTTGAAAAATGCTCAACACCTTTTTCGAAATTGGTATTTTCAGTTCAAAGGCTCGTTTAAATACAGCAGTTAAATGAGCCAAAAAGAAAAAAAATTAGCATTTGCAAAATGAAAGAAAAACACTAGAGAAATGAGTTGCTTTTGACAATTATAACAAAACGAATAATCTAAATGTTAGAGGATCAAGAAGCAAACGTTAGGTGTGACAAGATGACCAATAGGGTATCAAACTAAATTATTTTAAATTATTACGAGAACTAGGTGCCGCTTATCAGGGGTCACACTTTGTCAATTTGTCCTACGTTTTTGAAAAGAATCTCTGTATGCTTACAATTCGGTCTAAAATGTGAGTTCAATTGAAACGCAACTCTAGTCCAATACATTCAACTGAAATACGGATGTGATTTACAGAAAAGTGCATACAGACATGGTTGATGGGTGATGGAGTGGCATTGGTAAATCCTCTCTTACCCCAGTACCAGATCCCTCGCAGCCCCCTGCACAGTGTGTCGGACCCCGGTTCGCTCTCACACACTGGCCCCTGCGGACCCCTCACTCGGTAACCATTGTGAAAGAGCTCGCCGCAGGATTTCCTGCGGCGATGAGTTTCTTGGAGGGTCTGGGTGCGCGTCCCCCCGTCGGGGCCACGGTACACAAGCATCTTTGTCGGAATCATGGTGGGTGAGGCGTCCCCCAAACACCAGCCTAGCCCAATAACTCTTCCAGCAGTGCGATGCTGTGTCGCGAGCAGCAGACAGGTGGTCTGAAGCCCCCCGGATAATACACACAAATAATACTGATGGTCCCCGTGGAGAGGAAGCTTAGAACAAGCTCTATCTCATCAGGAAATGACAGTGTAAGCTCCTTTAGGCAGAAACATCTCCCTGGCGTCTCTAGCGCTCCACTGAAAACGCTACAGTTTGTCCATCTGTCAGTGTAAAATCCAGCAGCTCACGCTAGTTCTGAGACTGGTTTAAACTGAAGTGCCGTGGAAGGAAATAGAGAGTGAGTGAGGGGGGAGATGATTCAGTCATAAAAAGAAAGAGTGAACGACAGACGGACAAAAAGGAAGACAAAATTTGTCAAGACCAATTTTTCAAATCTTAAATTAAATCTTAAATTTCAAATTTTAAATTACGCAAAAAACATTTACGTAATTTATATTAAAAAAAATAGTTTCCCC